>VDFB02201037.1:0-51780 GCA_007258455.2 Sequoia sempervirens | reverse complement strand
CCATGTGAAGGCTCCCATTTTAGTCAAATCAGTTAAGGGTGCTGCTAGTTGTGAGAAACCCTTAACAAACCTCTTGTAATATCTGTAGAGACCAAAGGCCAATCCAAGATTGCTCTTCTCTTGGTCTACTTGAACTCCCTAAGCACTAATGATGTGCTGTAGATACAAGATTTCTGCCATACTGAACTCACATTTGAATTCCTTTACGAATAATGCTTGTGATTCTAGGATGCCCAAAACTTCATTTACATGTCTCAAGTGATCCTCCCATGTCTTGTTGAAAATTAAGATGCCACCAAAGAATATCAAAACAAACTTCCTCAATTGTTTATTGAATATTTGATTCATGTAGGACTAAAAGGTTATTGATGCAATAGTCAAACAAAATGGCATGACTAGGAACTTGTAGTTCTCAAATTGACATTTGAAAGTTGTTTTGTGAATATATTCATACTTGATTCTAATTTGATGGTACCTTGATTTGAGGTCTACTTTGAAGAAGTAGATTGCACCATGCAACTCATCGATTAGCTTATCGATCTTGGGAATCAAAATCGGTTTGATGTGACCCATGTTTAAGAGCTCCTTGATAGCCTTCTTGATTCTTCCTAATACCTTTTGAGATGGTGATAAGTAGTGGTAATGACATGCTTGCCACCCTCCAATTTTATGACATGTTCAAAACCTCTCTTAGGTGGCCTTCTTGGAGGTATATTATTGAAAACCTTGCTATGCTTATCCATTATAAATTGGATATCAACATGATGGGACTTCTTACCATTTGAAGAAGTTGTGGTTGTTTGTGAGCATTTGGTTGCCCAAGAAACTTGACCTTAGCAAAAGGTTCTCTCCATTCCTTTTGTGGAAATAACCTTGGAGCTCTAATTACTATTCCATGGAGCACTATCTTCTTTTTCTCGAAATGGAACATTAGCTCCATGTTTTGATAGTTTTGAGTGAACTCTTCGCGTGAATGTAATCACCTTATGGCTGCCTAAGGTGATGCTCAACTATGGAATCTTCTCTATGCAAGGCATGGTCAAACCATTTGCAACTATCACATTAAACCATTCAAAGTCCTCTGTCTCTAGGCCTCTCTTGACCACCAAACCTTAAACAAAAGGGTGGGTTTCCCTATTGTCAACTAGCATTGTGAATTTTTGCTCATGCATAACTACTTTAATCTTGGAAGGGCAACTACTTAGGAGTACTAAAAAGTGTGGCGATAGCATAGTTACAAGGCTCAGACTTGGCTAGGGTGACTCGACTCGGGACTCAGGACTTGGTGCAGACTAGGCAAAATGAAAAAACCCTAGAAATTTAGAGATTTTAAGGATTTAAAACTTGTTTCCAGCACCCATTATTGAATAAACCTTAAAGACACAATAACATCATTAAATAGAAGAAAATTTGATCTCATGTACTCAAGTATACATCTATCACATAAGTAAAAAGTACACAAATTGTAGCTGAGCTGCCGAAGGAAATAGCACACTAAGATATATAAATATAGTCAAATCTATACAAAACTCATGGAATATGAAATCCATGACATCAAATGTTCCATACAAATATGAAATATCAAAACAATAGCTACAAGTCTATGGCATAGAGGAGCCAACATGCTTCCTACGAAGGCGTCTAAGGGTCTTGGATGATGTAGCAGCTGCAGCTATAGTCTCTGCCTGTGTCTCCATGCCACTCTCACCAACACCAGCCGTGTCTCCTTGTGCTCTAGCCTCCTCGTTAGCCATGACTACAACCTCAGCCTCTCTATTTTCCTAGTCCACCCAATCAAGGTCCTTGTCACTAAAGACTACATCTGTAGCCTCAGTGATCCACTTAGACTATGGATCAATCTCCTCTAGCCTGATTGGGGTGGAGTCCTGGTCAAAAATATTCCTGTATCTAAGCTGAAGGTTGTAATGAACATATACCAAATCATTCATCCTCTCCACTGATAGTCTATTGTGCTTCTTGGAGTGTATGTGCTCAAACATACTCCAATTGCACTCACAACCAGATGAATTGCATGGCTGGCTCAATATACGAATGGCAACATTTTGAAGGTTCGTTGTATCAGAACCAAACATATGCCACCATCTATCCGAGATGAGAAAAAGAAACAAAATCAATCTCATTTCCAACTTTAATTTTCAAGTTTCAAGTTTCAAGCTCAACATTTAATAATAAATTATAATATAAAAAGATGAAAATTATGCCCTTAAATATATTTTTACCCTGCTATAATGTTGTCCTACTCTCTTTGCACAATTGATGTGCAAAGAGGTCTCCTTGTGCTTTAGTGAAGGAATCTATCTCGTGCACTATCTGTGTAGTAACAACAGGCAACATCTGCTCTATCATCGAGTAGAGCCCACTAAGAATCCCTTTATCTGGGTGGAAATCATGGCTGAATTGGAAGGCCGGATTTAGGAAACATGTGGCTGCATGGAGGGGCCTATGAAGCTGGTGGTGGCATCTCCTATCAATGATCTCCTAAATGGGACGATACGTCTCCTCAACTCCACCATAGACGGATCTAATGGCCTCTTTGGCCCTATCCATGCCCTCGTATATGTAGCCCATTGCAGGCTTCTCCCCATCAACAACTCGTAGGAGAACTAGCAAGGGCTCGATAAACTACAAAGTGCAAACATTGTGAAACATTAACTTAAGTAAGTGTGAATGAAAATAAACAAATAAAAGTAAAATATGAATAAAAATTTAAACATAATGAAGAATTAAATTTTACCTTCACAATCTCCTCCGCTAGTGCCCAAAACCCTGGCTCATAAAAAATGCAATTAGTCACATCAATCCCTGCAGTGGTCATAGCATAGGATGAGGAAGGCCACTCCTCACCAACAAACATGCGCCTCAAAGATGCCTTTGACTGAATCAAGGATTGTAATGTGATAAAATTTGTGGCAAACCTAGTGATGCTAGGACGAGCCAACTCCCTCAACCCCATGTATTGCCTCATTAGGCTAAGGACCCATGTGTGATTGTATACAAATTTGAAAATGTTTTTTTGCCGCATCCACACATGTTTGATCCTCCAATATGAGGTTAAGGAAATGGGTGGCACATGGAGTCCAGAATATAGAAGCGTGCCTCTCCATCAATAATCTACTAGCAACAACATAATTTGCTACATTATCAGTCACCACTTGAACCACATTCTCTTCGCCCACGTCAACTATCACCTCCTTTATAGTCTCACAAAGGTATGTGGCATTTTTGACATGGGTGGAAGCATCAATGGACTTGATGAAGATGGTGTCACTTGAAAAAAGAAGCAAAACCAATTACTCAATAAATTAAAAAACATAAATAAGCCATATTAATCACTAAATCAAATTCAAATTTCAAATTAATCAATGCATTGAGGGAAGTACAATTACCCGTGTAGGAAACTAGAAAATTAAGCATCGTCCTATTTCTCCTATCGGTCCAACCATTAGTCATGATGGATCAACCCAAACTACTCCACTGCAAGCGCTGCTCCTCTATTTGTGATTTTACATCTGCCACCTTTTGACTCAAAAGTGGGCCCTTTAATTCATCTTCGGTAGGGGCTTTGAACCCCACCCCAGATATGGTTATGGCATCAACCATATTTTGCCAAAAGGGAGACCTAAAACATGCCATAAATAAATTAATAAGTTACTTAGATAAGTATTGTAAAATGAAAAGTTTTAACTTTAAATTTGAATTTGACAATGAGATACATCTAGATTTTAAAATTTAAATATAAATTTTAAAACAATTAAACAAAAATGAATTACTTGGCTACATGGAAGGGAATGGTGCAACAGTACCAAAAGTCTGCAATTGATTTCTTCATTGCATCATGTGCGTCCTTGTTCCAACCCATGTTCTTAAGCAACGGTTGGGAACCAGGAGTATTGCGTAGTACAAAATATGAATCCGCCCTAGATTTACAAACTCGAGGGCCAATTCTAACATTCCCACTACCACTAGGAGTAGCGGTAACACTAGGAGTACCCTTAGTTGGTGCAGTAGCAGAAGCACTAGCACAAGCACTAACACTAGGATGGTATGGAGGCATGGAAGAAGCATCTCCAACACCACCAATACTCGCCAACTCCTCCTTTTGCCTCTTTTTCATTTCTTTTTGTAATTCAAATGTTTCTAATTGCACTTGCACCTCATGAACAGCCTCAGGAGGTGCATTAACGTAGCCCACTGGATCATGGATGGGTATGCGTGCAATATGGTATTTCAATCTGTTTATGCCTCCATGAGATATTTTGTTTTGCAATATTTGCATTTTGCCTCTCATTTTTTCTGCATGGGAAAGATTTCAACATGTTTCCAAGTAGGGTCTTTTCTGCCTAGGGTTTGAGATATTGTGAAAATATGGTTTAAATTGCAAATGAATGTGGCTACAATAACAAGTAGGGTTTCTAAAATTATTTAAGTTGCAAGTAGGGTTTGTAAAAAAAGAAATACAAATTCAAAAAAACAATGATTTTACAAATTACAATGAATTTTTTGTTAAAAAAACACAAAAAAACCAATTAAAATCAAACTCACCTCTTAGATTAGGCTTGAAATGCAATGCAAACTCTTTCCAATCACTAGTAGTGAGCTCTCAATGCACCTCCTTGGTGGTGTGAAGCTTCCCAAATGCTATATGATAATGGATTTGTCTTCAACTTCTTGCTGGTTGCCCTACAATGAATTCTTGATTCTCCTCACAGCTCTCTTTTCTCCTCCTATTTTTCCAAGTAAATGAAATGAAGTTGCTTTTAAGGTTGGGGAGAAGCTATAAGTAAAAAAAAACCAAATTAAATGACTCTTTTATGTTTTTGTTTTTGCTTTTTTCACTTGGCTATGTCGATCAAGTCCTAGTGATGAGACTCTCCTGGACTCGGCGAGTCCGCTAGACTTGGCGAGTCTAGGCAAGACTTGAAAGGACTTGGTTGAGTCCGAGTCTGAGCCCCCAGGACTCGGCCAAGGTGATTCGACTCGGGACTGGCCGAGTCGTGGCGAGTCCCGTTACACTGGGCGATAGTACCTCCTAAAATTACTTGTTCCTTATTTTCAATTTCTTGCTCCTATTTAGACTCAACTTCAGGTTCTTCATCCAAAACCACCTAAATCTAATGCACTTGGCCTTGACCAAGGCATCTATGCCCTAGTTCCCATGGTTCTTTGCTAGTGAAGCATAACTTCTTCTGTCTCAATTCATTCTTGGTTTCTTTGAATATAACTTCTGTCTCAATTCATTCATGGTTTCTTCCTCCTTTTTGAATGGTATATTCTTTGATTGCCTAATCCCTCTCTAGAAAAGGTTTGCTCGAAGGAGGAGGATACCATATGTAATACTTGTTGGCGTTTAAATTCGCACCTCTGGAATGCGTATTTGAAACGGACAGCTATGCACAGATAAACTACTTTTCAAATTAGGAGGGGAAGCTCCCTCTTGCTGATGGTGTTGAAAGAAAGTAAACTAAGAACTAAGTTGCCTATCTTTTTGATCAGCTAGAGCACAAGGTTTATAAAACACAAACGCCGCAGCTGAGATTTTCTGAGTTAAGAATTTCAACTACGACTAACTTAAGCTAGAGACGTTTCTAACTTCTCAAGTAATACGCAGAGCAAGAGAAATTAGAAATGGACAAGGATGATTCTCTGACAAAGTACTTCAATAAACTCTTTTCCAACAAACATCTACACACTTCAATGTAAGCTGAAATCGAGATCATAAAAGCATAACACAAATAACGGAAATCTGAGATTTTGGACCAAGGCAAAGGAGGCTCATGATTTTATTACTCAAACTTCTAGAACAAAGCTCACTTCTAACATGCCTGGAACAAGAAATTACAGCTAAAGAGGCTTGCAATCTTGCTCTTACACAATAGAAACAACAATCACACTAACTCCTTGTTGGCTAAAGAGGCTCAACAATTTGCTATCACAAAACACAAGTGAATTGAAACTGAATAACAACTTGCTGCAATACAGGCTCGCAATTTGCTAACACAATAACCGTTAAAAAAAAACTAATGAGCAAAGGCTCTTATTTATAGACAAGTAGAGGAGTAGGGAACCCTAAAATCTCCTTGCTTTCACAATCTAAGGCTTGCTTAGCAAGCAAGCTTTATTACTAAATCTAGAAAGAAGATAACATCTAAAACCCTAGAAAGCAGAAAAAGCAGGAAACGCCAACTATTACATTTATCTTTTTTCTCTTTTTCAAAGAATGGATAAGAATCGTTCCAAGAATAGAAAGAAAGCGGAAAGAAAGCTTCTAGAAGAAAGCTGCTTTAAAGCTTGATCACATCCGCTTGGAAATTAGAAACTGTGTCCCGGTTCGGTGCATCTATACTATCTTAAGGCAATATTCCGATTCTCCAAGATCTCTTCGCCTTTTGTGATCAAACCTAGAGGATCTTTCACTTCTTCAGTTGCTTTATGAGTTTTGTTCTTGAAAAACATCGCTGCCCCAAAAGATGACTCACAAATTTGATAACTTGGCGGCTCTGCAACTTTATGCTTTTGACACTTCGCTTGATTTCCAATAGAAGAGTATTGCACAACTCTTTTTTGATACCTTTCCTTTTTCTCATATCACACCTCCTCTCGTTCTTCAGCTGAGATGATGAAGTTCTGCCATAGTGCTGATTTTGTCTTAAACTCGAGGAGAGTGTATTCCATATTGAAAACCTTGAAGAATGACTGTAAACTCGCCTATGTTCAGACAAACTTTGAGCAACTTTCTATTTTTAGAATGCTGGTTTTTGGCCTCAAACGGACAATTTTTTGGAAATTTTTCTGAGATATGGGTTTTGCTTAGAATTTCGTTGCAAGACAACCCAGATCGTCCGTTTTTGAAAATCTTGAATTTTGACTGAAAAAGCAGCAAACCCTAATTTCTTCAATTTTCCACCGAAAAAGCTGGCACCTGGGTTTGGTTTTGTTCAGAATAAGATTAGAAATGGACCCAGTTGATTAAATTTACAAAACCCTGATGGCTGATCGAAAAAGCAACCAACCCTAGAATTTGAAATTTTCTTGAAAAAGCTGTGATATGGGTTTTCTTCAGAAGACTGTTTTGAGAGGACCCGGATGATCCAAATTTGCAAACCCTGAAGATTTCACTGACATGCAAATAAAAAGCAGCTGCTGCAACTTGATGAAAATTTCTTGAAAAAACTTTCAGAAGAACGAGTTGAGCAGACCCAAAAGGCTGAAAATTGAAATCTTTGATCTTCTCCTTAAAAAATTTGATCTTCTGGATAAAAAAACTTGAAAAAGCAAGGGTTTATGTTGCTGGTCTGAAAAATATGATGAAAAACCAGCAAGCTATGTTCTTGAATCTTGAAAAATTTCTTCAAACTTGTTGCTCCAACTTTCTCCTTTGAAGGCTACCTGCAAAAATGATGAAAACTAAAAGGAAGAGATGTCTTAAATAGATTTAGGGCTTGAAATAGCTTTTCTTTCTTTTTCTTTAATCTTCAAAACCCTAAACTCATCTTGTGCATTGAATTTAGACATTTGCCTTCAACTTGAAATTTTGACATTTCAAAAATTTGGCTAAGGCATGACTTATTGGGTGTTGATCTCCTCTTGGGGCGCTTTTCTTCTCCATACTTAGCCATTTTCTTCACTATTTTCAATTTTTTTTTTTTGCTTGAGTTTCAATTTTGACCCCTGGTTTGACCTTGATCTCTGGCTTCTAGATTGATCCAATGAGTGAGCTGGACGATTCATCGCGTAGCCTGACTGATTCTGAGAAGATTGTTTTGGAGGCACCTCCAGCGAAAAACTTCGTTTTGACCTTCAAATTCATGGGAGCCCATTTCCTCTAGGGGCTCCGAACTTTCACAGTGTCAGCCATTTTTTCATGATTTTCAAGTTCTTCATTTCCCTTTGATCTTCTAATGAATTCTCTGTTCCCGAGGCTACGCTGATCCGATTGACTGGCTGACAAGTCCACTGGATAGCTTAGCTGAAATCAACGAGATGATCCTGGAGACTGCGTTGGTGAATTCCATCATCTTAGAGCTCAAAAGTTTGGGCGCCCTTCTTCACCAGGGGCGCCCATGTTTACCAGACTTAGAATTATTTTCATTTTCATCACCTTTAATCTTCAGATGATCTCGTCAGATCTGGAGTTCTAGGCATCGGATTGACTGATGGTTGGCTCATTACTAAGCTGACGAAGAATGAGGAGGGGTCTTCGGGGATCTCTTTGCCAAAAAGTTGAATTCAGCCTTCAAAAGTTTGGGCCTCTCTTGACTAGGGGCTCTTTTATTCATACTTAGTCAAATTTTCACTTTTTTTTGTTGCTTGCTTCAATCTTTGTTCTTAACCTTGGTCGGGCCCTCTGCTCGGTGCTTCAGATCTAGCGATTGCGACCTCTAAAGACGGCTGAGTATCTCGCTTGAAAGTTGGATTAACCGTGAAGAGATCATATAGACACTCATCCACAAATTCAACCGACAGACCTCTTGAAAACTTAACCCTTCTTCACCAGGGGCGCCCAAAATCTCAACACTCAGTCAATTTTTTGGTCATTTTTCATTTACTCTCGTTCGACATCGTTTGGATCCTCCCTGTTCAACTTCGAATCCCGGATGACTGGATAATTTGATAACTACATCGTCGGATTCGCTGCGGAGCTGGCAGAGAAAGGAACAAGTTTGACTGGAGGCACAAACCCTAATTTTGTCATCTGATGCCCTAAAAAAGTGGGCGCCTTTCTTCACTTGGGGCGCTCAAACTCAGCAGTGTTAGAAAATTTTCATGACTTTTCAATTTTCTTTCTCGTTCTTCGTGTATGTTCATCGTTTCACCTTCTGCTGGAAGTTTAAATGCCGAAATTGATGCCTGGCAGTCGGATGACCTCCATTGATGACCTCGGAGCTCCAGATATGCTTCTGAAAAAGTTGAATAGACCCAATAGGGCAAAACTGATTATTTTAAGATTCTGACTGCACCAGCCTGATACGGACACATTTTGAGCCAATCAAAATCAGTTCGGACTGCCGGACCAACTTTCTATTTTTAGAAAATTTTGCCAGATCCATTTCGAAAGAAAACCCAAAACCCAAAAAACGTTACTAATTTTAGAAAATTTCTAAAAATAGCAATTTTCCTAAAATTTAGGGATGAAAAACTGAGATCTGGGTTTTGTAGGTTAAGTTGTTCTCAGCAGACCTAGATCGTCAGAAATTGAAAATTTTACGTTTTAACCCCTCATGCAAGACATGCACACCCAAATTTTGACCTTTTTGACTGATTTGACAAGTCTTTTACTCATTTCTTCAAAATGTCTAAGTGTAACAAAAATTTTAATTTTGGGGTACAACATTGGCTCTGTTTGGGGACCATGGCGGATACTTACAGCATAGGAGAACCATAGAATCTCTGGAGTTTTAAGTTTAGATCAGTGCCTTGTCCTTTGGGTATTGGAGTCAGCATCATTTCCTAATCACCTATTTTGTAAGACTTTCCTAAGTCACCTTAAACCGGACTTCCTAAAAAAAAATCACCTAATAGTTGATCTTCCCTACTAATCACCTAAAACAAGACTCCTAATCACCTAAAACACGACAGGACTGTTACGGAAAGGGGAAATACAACATAACGATCACATTACGGAAAGGGGAAACACATCACGAAAACATAAAGGAAAATATTCATAGAAAATTTACTCCACCTCTGAAGGATGTTTCTGCCTGAAAGGCTTCAATTCTCTTCTCCTAGGTATTGCAGGAGACAAATCTTCAGGGATGAAGATTCTCATATCTTCATACGTCCATCTAGACGCATCTTGACAAAAGTCAGAATATGGTGCAAGGAAGGAAGCATGTACCACTGAGTCACCAACTTTGTTGTCGTTCATCTTCAGGATCTCTCTGTTGTCAATCTTTGGGATGTTTCTACCGTCGATCTTTGGGATCTTTCTGTTGTTGAACTCTTCAAACCAATCGATTGCATTCCACACCCGATTTCTATAATGTCGCAGGTGATCCTTTTTGATCTGAAAATACCCTTTGATTGGCTCATCGATTAGCTCCACATCCCCTTTAACACATAGGAGTTCAATTCCCATGTCTTCAGCATTTTTGAGGCCTAACAAAAGCGCCTCTTTTTCTGCTTCAGTGAATTCCAATTGCAAGCCATATGACAATGGGTACAATTGTTCTTTAGGGGAGATGATCGCTTCCCCTGCTTCTGATTTTGTATTAGAATGACCCCCATCGAACTGTATTGTCCATAAATTTGCATCCTCTATCGGTCTCTTTTCTAGACAAGCAATGTTCTGGTCTTCACTTTCTATCTCTGACAATGTCACATAATTACCAAGATGTAATGTCCCCAATTTAGCCCTACGCTCTTCATTTGGGTTTAGCCTATTTCTGGAAGCTCATAGGCTAAGCAGAAGCTCGAAATTAGGGTTTCCAAACTTCTTGGAGGACGTTTTCATTGTTTTGTGGAGCTTGCACTTGGAAATGTTGAACTTGGATTGCGGATTCCTTCTGGGTTTTCTGAGAGCTTCGCGTTGGTGGTTTAGGTTCGGCATTCTGAGCACTTTCGAGAATTTACTATTTTTAGTAAATTCTATTTATGGCAGTGGTCCTGTTGACTTCGGCTTGGTTGGCTTTCATCTTCAGTATGTTCAGTTGGTTTGATCAATCTTGACCTTGGAAAGCATTTTTGGTGAGATATCCAGTTGATTTTAAAATTTTATGCTTTAATGTTATATTTTATTATTGAGACCCCTTGGCCTAGTGAAGCAACTTTAAGTTGTTCATAAAAGGGGGATTTTGAGGGGTGGCGCCTCATGGAGTTATTTTATTATATTCTAAGGTCCAAAAATCAATGTTTGAAAAGGGACGCCCATCTTGAGGAGAAGATTAATTCAAATTAAAAGTTAAATTGCCTTGAGAAAAGAGAGGCCATCTTTGGAGGGAAAAGGAGTTACTTCAAACTTGAAAATTAGGGTTTCTAGAAGCTTCTAGAGAGTTTTCACAAAGTTTTATAAGGAGAGCTTGGGTCTTCATTTGGGCATCTGATATCTTGAGTATTGTTATGCTGCCGAAATGGTTGCTGGATTGCTTCGAGGAATGAATGCCTCCTAGCCTGGGCTCGACTTCGTGCTTGAAAGATAGCACCTAGTAGAGAAGTTTGCTAGTTATTGAGTGAATTTGTAGTGAGATTTTGCATTGTTTTGATGATCTTGCATTTTGTAGCTGAGTACTTGCATTTTTGTCATATTCTGGATGTTGCTAAATATCATAGCTGATTTGAAGTTTCATTCATATATCAAAAATAAAAAAAGATATTGTTCTGGGTGTTGGTCATATCATCTTCTCTACTTGGGGCGACCTTACTTGCAAATTTGTGGGATTTTTAATGAAGTTTCTGATTTTATAAAGAAAATTCGTCATTTCTTGAAAGCCCTACTTTCTGGAGTGCTTTGGGATTCGTGCCATTAATTAATAGCCACTTTTAGCTGTCCTTTTTTATAACTAAACTAGGCGCCATCATTTTAAGAGTATTTTGCATCAGTTTTCATGTAATTTGAGTGAGAAATGAGTGAGTTGTGAGCTTTTCATTGAGTTTATGTATTGCTGGTTCTGTAATTCATGTTGCTGGTCTGTCAGATCAGACTTGAGAAAATTGCATATTAGCGAAGGAAGGGTGTTAGGAATTCTTTATTGACCTAGTGGATGACATCTTTACTATTGCAGCAACTTGTAGAGCTTAAATCCTTGATCTTGCAGGCATTCTACTTCTCATTGTAAACTGAATAGTAGTACTGTCAGCATTTCTCTCATTTTGCTTATCATGTTTGTAATTTCCCACTGAATAAGTGGAAGAGGCTGGCTTGCCGCCTATTTACTTTGATTTGCATTGTAATATCGTACATCTCTACCCTATGGTAGCTCCATTCCCACTCCGGGTTTGAAAGCACATTCTGGGTATTGAGTTTACTTTCAGCATTTGTAGTGGTAGAGATCCTCTGACCATATGCTCGTTGAAATATTCCGAGCCAAATTTTTTCGTTTTTCAATTTACAAATTACAAGCAGTGCACCCGTTAAGGTTAGAGGAGAAAACCAAAATGTGCAAGAAAGCAACTCTAACCAGAATGGTGCCGATGATGGCGAGCATTGGTTAGAGGATCTTCTATTCTAAGTACAGAAAGGAACTCAACGTCAAGTATGTGCTACCCAATCCAAGGCGGAGTGAGGGGCGACCATATGACAGAGTGATTACAGAAAGCAAAGCTTGAATTAAATGCTGAAAGCTGAAAACTCCTCAACACCCAGAATGTGCTTGCTAACCCAGAATGGGAGAGTAGCTACCATAGGGCGGAGATTTATCTATTACAACAAGAACTGAAGGAAGAATAAGTATTACAATAACGATGAGCAATAATAAGAACAACTGGTCAGTACTACTGCCAGCTTACAAAGATGTCATTGCCTGCAATATCAAGACTTAAGATGCTCTTTCAAATGATGCATTCAACAAGGAAGCTTCTGCAAAGTATACAATGAAATCTCAACACCAACCAGATAAGGAAGATGCAGATTTCTTAAACTGTCATACAAATCTGCACTTTTTGTCATAAAACCAGCAACCTATGAATTTACTCATATGCTCATAACTCTCTCATTTCTCACCCAAATGATCTCAAATCTGATGCAATAGACCCTCAAAATGATGGCGCCTAACTTAGTAATAAGAAATGGCATCTAAAAATGGTTATTAATTACTGACACGAATCCCAATGCACTTTAGAAAGTTCGGCCTTCAAGGAATGACGGATTTGCATTATAAAATCATAAGCTTCGTATTAAAATCTGCAAATATTCATGAAGGGGCGCCCTTACCAATAAGATGCAATGACACAATACCCAGAACGAGATTATTTTTGTTTTCTGATTTACAAATGAAAACACGGATCTGCTGTAGCTTAAAATGCAAAATGCTGAAACCCACTAATATGCAAAACAGATCTAATAATGCACAAGCTGAAACAATGCTCAAAACTAAATGCAAACTCACAAATCTATCTTAAATCACCACTAGTCGCTGTCTTTCAAGCGAGAAGCAATGCCCAAGCTAGGAGGCCTTCATTCCTTGAAGCAATCCCAAAGCCAATCCGGCAGCATGACATTCCTATAGATCAAAGATCCCAAATGATGATCAAAGCCTTTCTTTTATAACTTTCTCGTTGACTTCTCAAAACCCTAATCTCCTCTTCAAGGCAAAAACCCTAATCTCTTTCAAGGATGGCGTCCATTTCCTTCAAGCTCAATATTGACTTTTTAATTAAAATCAATACTTTAATAATTGTGTCCCCTTTATAGCTTGTTTTGACTTTCGATAAAATGTAAAATATAAAATAATCTTTAATGAGGCGCCACCCTCAAAAAGCCCACTTTTCAAAACAACATAAAGTCAATAGACTAGGCCAAGGGGTCAATGTCCGAATATAATATTAAAACTTGACTTTTTAATTAATTATATCAACTTATCTCTCCAATTGTGCCCTGAAGCCAATAATAACCAAGTCAACTGATCAAACTGACATAGGAAGTCAACCATGTTGGACCCAACTGCTAAACTGCCAAAAATAGAATTTACTAAAAATAGTAAATTCCGGGAAATGCTCAGAATGCCGAGATGAACACACCACTGCGAAGCTCTCTGAAAACCCAGAAAGGACCCCCATTGAATCCATCATCTCTGAGCAATAATCTCCTCAAAAATAGGAAACCCTAATTTATCTTCCGACTAGCCTTCGGGTTCCCAAAGAAAAGGCCAACGGTCACTGGAAAGATCAGGTTTGAGAAGGGGACATTACAATCCGCCCTTCCCAAAATTGCTTGTCCTCAAGCAATACCACCACAATTCCAGAAATTTGAAGACTAATCCATACGCAACAAGTATGATCCTTGGTTCCCAAATACGTCTCAGGAAAAACCCACCATGCCGATGCTGCACTACTCTGATCACATCAATGAAAATATCATGCCAATGCTGCACTGACTCCCCTTGTAACTCCAAACTGTTACCATCTATGATACTCAAACTGGAAGATCTTAAAGGAGGGAAATCAAAATCATGCAACATCTCATGTCCACGATGCCCCGAATTAACAGTATCAACCATACTACTGTCAATCAGAATTCTAAGCAATAGGAAAGATAGTCTACTCAAATCAAACTTGAACTCTTCAGCATACCTCCACATGATAACAAACGGAACCATGACTGCAAATGTGACATCTTCAAATCTTTTTGCAAAGAGGAAGGCAATCCTTTGCAAAAGCTCAACAAATTCAAACTCAGGACTCCACATGAATTCCCTATGCCTCAACTGAATTATCATGGCACAACTATGAAGTCTGAAGAATTTTTTCACAATTCCAACCCCAAGAGTCTCAAAATATAGATCCAAAGTATGGGGTAGCTCATTGTCATGAACCAATAATGAAAATAAACCATCAGAATTTGCATTACAAACCTCCAAAGTGGCTGAAAAACACGCCAAAGCCATCTCCATCAGAAAACTACCACTTCTTTGATCAGGAGTGAGGTACCAACTCTCCTGAAAGAAAGTAACTCCATAAGTAAGGTGGCTGGTCTGCCTCCAACCAGCAAACTCGTGTCTCAAAATCTGCCCTTGTCTGAGCTGAAAGTCACTTCCAAGAACTACCGATCGTTGATCTTTCCAACCCATATTCAAAATTTCTCTCCAATCCATTTGTTGATGAACAAACGGAACCATCAAGTAGCTGGAAATGAAGGGAACAACATCAACAAGTCTGGAAATTTGTTCCTTATCCCTCCAAGAGTCTTTTCCATAAGTAATAAACTCTGACAACCCAAGTTGAGAATCCCAAGCATGGATACCCAACTGAAAGTGATTTTCAACACACTGCAAAAAAATCTCTACACATTCCAAAGTGCTAGTGAGAACCAAGTGCCTTCTCACGAAACTGATGCCCCTTCTAGTAAATCCTTGAAGCTTAACCATGAACGCTTCCACATTAAGGGAGTATGAAACATAGAGTGGCTTCAATTTCCGCTCCCAAAACTGATCAATATGATTCCAAACATCATTCCACCCAAGGGATGGATTGTCAAGAGTGCAACTACCAAAGTCTAGTTCACCTTTTTCCCATTCCTCCTGAGTAGTAGGTCTGAAATCTTCACTCGTTGCTGCTGTGATGAAGTTACCAACAGCTACCAAGACTTGTCGCTTCAACACCTTGATGTCATAGATGTTGAAATTACCTTGCTTCGTCACCTCCCATGTAGAACCTTCATCCTCAAAGCCACTTATGCATCCATTACTACTCAACATACGTGGCACATCCTCATGGAGTGATATCGAAGCATCCAAGCACTGGAAACCAGAATCAGTTTCATTCTCCATTTCATCCTCTACTTCATAGAGAGGATTATCATAACTTTTCTCATCACCTTCTTGAAAAAGAGGATTGTCATAAACTTGAAAGTCATTCCTTTCATCTTGCTGCTCCAAATCTGCACATGCAACCTTTGATTTTCTTGTGAAACCTTCAAGATCAAACTCCTCTCGAAGACTATCAATCTCATCAATTACTTGCTTGATTTCTCCAGCTCTTCGTGCATCCTCTTGCTCCTTGAAAAGTTTGAAATCTGCAAACTGGTCTTCAACCTTTCTTAGAGCCAACTGAGTTTCTTTCAACTTGTCCTCTGTTGATTTAAACTCCAAGGTGAGCTCATCAACCCTACTCTCCCTTTCTTCGAAAACAATGAAGGCCTTCTTTGTAGATTCAACGGCATGATCCTGATCTTCAATCAAGTGTATGTATGCTGATTTCAATGTCTGCAAAGAATCTTTGATTAGTTGCAATTTAGGAAGAGCAACTTCATCCTTAACTCCACTTTGTCTCTCTTCAAACTGAGCCTTCCAATAGAGATCATCAACCAAATTGTGTGTGCGATCAAATAGGGATAGCGCTTGCACTTCTTTTTCAAAAGATGCCTTGCATTGATCTTTCCACTCATGCACATGCAAAGATGGTGAACTGTTGATAGGTTGCAACTGAAAATCAGAACTTTGTTCCCTGCCTTTGCTGTCCTCTTTGCTACTCCAACATTCTTGTACTTCACCACCAACTGGCAGAGAATGCTCATCATCATAAAAAGCATCATACTCCACAAATTCTTCAACCCATTGCTTGCAATCAACTTCGTGCATTGATAAATCTGATTTGGGTTTAGTAACAATTTCAAACTCTCCATCTTCAAGAGCCATGTGGTCTTCTAGCTCTTCTTCTTCATCACTGCCTCCTTGATCAAACATTAGACCAGCATCCACCCTGCTCAAGGAATCATATTTGTCCGCTGTTCGGAAAGTTTCCGTAACCACAAATTCCTCTTTAGTAGCTGCAACCACTCCAAAGAGATCATTATGGAATTTTGTGGAACAATCTTCTTCTTCAAAGACAACTTCTCCTCCAAGGGCCACCTCATAGTCTATTGTGCAACCTGGTTCTTGTTCTTCATCAGGATCAAAAGGAAACTTATCCCACACAGGTTCATTAACATAACTCGATGCCAACACACCCGGATCCCAAATGCTAGTGAGCTGATTAAGATGATCAACTGGAAAAAACTTATCATGCTCCCCTTGTAGTGATGACTCTTTGAATAAGTCAAGTCCTAATTCACTTAAGCTGAAATCATCAAAAAAATTTCTCTCCAATGGCTCAGTTTGCTGATCAATCCCAAGACCAACAATGTCACCCCCGAAATGAAGTGAAGAATCTTCAATGTTTGGTGTTTGAAAAACTTCATCTTCATTATCTTCTATGGAACCCTCATGAGAGATTATGTTGCTGATTTCCTTATGTGGAACTTCTCGGGAAGTTGAGACAGCAACAAGAGCCAATCTACCCCTCACTAAATCTTCAACAAGAGGAGGTGCAAACACATCGAAATCATTACCATCATCACCATTTTGGTAACGGTCATAAGCTGATTCAAAGACACCAATAGTATTACCTTCAACTTGCTCTTCTTCACTTGCTATCACATGCAAGTCAAAGGGCGTATTATGAGGCTCTTCCACACACTCTTCAACTGTCACGTTTTCTCCTTCGAGCTCACGATCATTTTGATGTGATATGTGCACCTTGTTTGTGCCATCTTCAATGCTAGATGACTGATTTTTCTCTTCAACTTGCATATTTGTCGGCTGCAATCCACAAATAGGCACTTCATCTCCTTCCTTCTTTGATTCTTCGAACAAAGCTTGTTCTGCTTCCCTTTTTATCCTTTTCCTAATGTGGTCCACCATCTTCCACTTTTCGGGCTCCACTGACGCCACACACTTCAAATGGGAATCAAATGAAACATTGTACCTATAATCATCTGGCATGGTTTGATATTGCTCACGGAGTTTGACAGCCTCATCTTCACATTGTCTTTTAAACTGTCTGGCATATTCAATGAAGTCCCTTACGACATCACTAACCTTTCCTTCCTCCGATGCCATAGTTGAATCTGACTTCTCACGACCCATAGACCTTAGAAAATGCAACATCTTTGAAACTTCTGAAAGCTAATACTGAACTCAGCTCTCACCTCGATGTAGAATCTGTTTTTCTCTGTCAAGTGAACTCTGATGGGCACAGGATGGCAGGATCTTGGCTCTGATACCACTGAAATATTCCGAGCCAAATTTTTTGTTTTTACAATTTCAAATTACAAGCACCCGTTAAGGTTAGATGATAAACCAAAAGAGGTATGTACACCAGGATCCCGATGTGGGCAAGGTGTGAGCATTGGTCAGAGGATCTGAATCAAATTGCTTATGCAAAAAGCAACTCTAACCAAGAATGGCGCCGATGATGGCGAGCATATGGTCAGAGGATCTTCTACTCTAAATACTGAAAGGGAACTCAACGTCAAGTATGTGCTACCCAATCCAATGCGGAGTGAGGGGCGACCATATGACGGAGTGATTACAATAACAATGCTTGAAAGAGAAATGCTGAAAGCTGAAAACACTCAACACCCAGAATGTGCTTGCTAACCCAGAATGGGAGAGTAGCTACCATAGGGCGGAGATTTATCTATTACAACAAGAACTGAAGGAAGAATAAGTACAATAACGATGAGCAATAATAAGAACAACTGGTCAGTACTACTGCCAGCTTACAAAGATGTCATTGCCTGCAATATCAAGACTTAAGATGCTCTTTCAAATGATGCATTCAACAAGGAAGCTTCTGCAAAGTATACAATGAAATCTCAACACCAACCAGATAAGGAAGATGCAGATTTCTTAAACTGTCATACAAATCTGCACTTTTTGTCATAAAACCAGCAACCTATGAATTTACTCATATGCTCATAACTCTCTCATTTCTCACCCAAATGATCTCAAATCTGATGCAATAGACCCTCAAAATGATGGCACCTAACTTAGTAATAAGAAATGGCATCTAAAATGGTTATTAATTACTGACACGAATCCCAATGCACTCTAGAAAGTTCGGCCTTCAAGGAATGACGGATTTGCATTATAAAATCATAAGCTTCGTATTAAAATCTGCAAATATTCATGAAGGGGCGCCCTTACCAATAAGATGCAATGACACAATACCCAGAACGAGATTATTTTTGTTTTCTGATTTACAAATGAAAACACGGATCTGCTGTAGCTTAAAATGCAAAATGCTGAAACCCACTAATATGCAAAACAGATCTAATAATGCACAAGCTGAAACAATGCTCAAAACTAAATGCAAACTCACAAATCTATCTTAAATCACCACTAGTCGCTGTCTTTCAAGCGAGAAGCAATGCCCAAGCTAGGAGGCCTTCATTCCTCGAAGCAATCCCAAAGCCAATCCGGCAGCATGACATTCCTGTAGATCAAAGATCCCAAATGATGATCAAAGCCTTTCTTTTATAACTTTCTCGTTGACTTCTCAAAACCCTAATCTCCTCTTCAAGGCAAAAACCCTAATCTCTTTCAAGGATGGCGTCCATTTCCTTCAAGCTCAATATTGACTTTATAATTAAAATCAATACTTTAATAATTGCATCCCCTTTATAGCTTGTTTTGACTTTGGATAAAATGTAAAATATAAAATAATCTTTAATGAGGCGCCACCCTCAAAAGCCCACTTTTCAAAACAACATAAAGTCAATAGACTAGGCCAAGGGGTCAATGTCCGAAAATAATATTAAAACTTGACTTTTTAATTAATTATATCAACTTATCTCTCCAATTGTGCCCTGAAGCCAATAATGACCAAGTCAACTGATCAAACTGACATAGGAAGTCAACCATGCTGGACCCAACTGCTAAACTGCCAAAAATAGAATTTACTAAAAATAGTAAATTCCGGGAAATGCTCAGAATGCCGAGATGAACACACCACTGCGAAGCTCTCTGAAAACCCAGAAAGGATCCGCCATTGAATCCATCATCTCTGAGCAATAACCTCCTCAAAAATAGGAAACCCTAATTTATCTTCCGACTAGCCTTCGGGTTCCCAAAGAAAAGGCCAACGGTCACTGGAAAGATCAGGTTTGAGAAGGACATTACACTCATTCATCTTGGACACATTCTTGGTTAGAGTTACTCCATTGTAGTTCGATTAATGTATTACGATCCTCTTGCCATATGACAGCCTCCTCTTGTTGAGATTGAGTGCGATTTGAAATATTTCGAGCCAAATTTTTTCGTTTTTACAATTTTCAGATTACAACATTACACCCGTTAAGGTTAGATGATAAACCAAAACGTACTGAAGCAACTCTAACCAAAGTATGTACACCAGGATCCCGATGTGGGCAAGGTGTGAGCATTGGTCAGAGGATCTGAATCAAACTGCTTATGCAAAAACAACTCTAACCAAGAATGGCGCCGATGATGGCGAGCATATGGTCAGAGGATCTTCTACTCTAAATGCTGAAAGGGAACTCAACGTCAAGTATGTGCTACCCAATCCAATGCGGAGTGAGGGGCGACCATATGACGGAGTGATTACAGAATTCAATGCTTGAAATGAAATGCTGAAACTGGAAATTCTCAACACCCAGAATGTGCTTGCTCACCCAGAATGGGAAGTAGCTACCATAGGGCGGAGATTCTATCTATTACAACAATTACTGAAGAGGAATGAGTATTACAATAACGATGAGCAATAAGAAGAACAACTGGTCAGTACTACTGCCAGCTTACAAAGATGTTATTGCCTGCAATATCAAGACTTAAGATGCTCTTTCAAATGATGCATTCAACAAGGAAGCTTCTGCAAAGTATACAATGAAATCTCAACACCAACCAGATAAGGAAGATGCAGATTTTCTTAAACTGTCATACAAATCTGCACTTTTTTATCATAAAACCAGCAACCTATGAATTTACTCATATGCTCATAACTCTCTCGTTTCTCACCCAAATGATCTCAAATCTGATGCAATAGACCCTCAAAATGATGGCGCCTAACTTAGTAATAAGAAATGGCATCTAAAAATGGTTATTAATTACTGACACGAATCCCAATGCACTCTAGAAAGTACGGCCTTCAAGGAATGACGGATTTGCATTATAAAATCATACGCTTCGTATTAAAATCTGCAAATATTCATGAAGGGGCGCCTCTAACAGGGAAACACAATGAGACAATACCCAGAACAACTCTTTTTGTATTTTTCAAGTTATGACCAAAAACATAAATCTGCTGTATTAAATCAGCAACTCCAGAAAGGTTATGAAATGCAGAAATCTGAACTTCAAAGCAATAACTCTACAACAATGCAAACCTTACTAGAAAATCACACAAATAATCGAACCTCTCTACTAGGTGCTGTCTCTCAAGCACGAAGTCGAGCCCAGACTAGGAGGCATTCATTCCTCGAAGCAATTCCGCAACCAATTCGGCAGCATAACATTAGCATAGACCAAAGATACCCAAAATGAGACCCCAAGGCTGTCTTTTATAAGCCTTTGTTGACCTTCCTTGAAACCCTAACACCTTTTCCAAAGTCAAACCCTAATCCCACAAAATGGCGTCCTTTTCCAAGCATCATTAATTTTGATTTCATTAAATATTTCACTTAAATAAATGCGCCCTCCTTAAAGCCTAGATTGGACTTTGATAAATTTCAACATAAATTTAATATTCCCTCAATGATGGCGCCACCCTTCAAGTCCACCTTTTAAAATAACATTAAGTTATTCGACTAGGCCAAGGTCATAAAATAACATTTAAAATATAATGTTATTTTTAAGTGAAATAATCTCATTTCTCCAAAACTGCATTCTGAAGTCCGAAACTGAATACGCCACTTGAGTCAACTGAAAGGGAAAGTCAACTGCCTGAGACAAACCTGTTAGCTGCCAAAAATAGAATTTACTAAAAATAGTAAATTCCTGGAAAATGCTCTGAATGCCGAGATGAACATACCCCTGCGAAGCTCTCTGAAAACCCAGAAAGAATCCGCCATTGAATCCATCATCTCTGAGCAATGACCTCCTCAAAAATAGGAAACCCTAATTTATCTTCCGACTAGCCTTCGGGTTCCCAAAGAAAAGGCCAATGGTTACTGGAAAGATCAGGTTTGAGAAGGGGACATTACAATCCGCCCTTCCCAAAATTGCTTGTCCTCAAGCAATACCGCCACAACTCCAGTAATTTGAAGACTAATCCATACGCAACAAGTATGATCCCTGGTTCCCAAATGCGTCTCAGGAAAAACCCACCATGCCGATGCTGCACCACTCTGATCACATCAATGAAAATATCATGCCAATGCTGCACTGACTCCCCTTGTAACTCCAAAGTGTTACCATCTATGATTCTCAAACTGAAAGATCTTAAAGGAAGGAAATCAAAATCATGCAACATCTCATGTCCACGATCCCCCGAGTTAACAGTATCAACCATACTACTGTCAATCACCATTCTAAGCAATAGGAGAGATAGACTATTCAAATCAAAATCGAACTCCTCCCATACCTCCACATGGTAACAAACGGGACCATGCCTGCAAGTGTGACCTCTACACATCTTCTTGCAAGGAGGGAAGCATTCCTTTGCAAGAGCTCCACAAACTCATACTCATGTCTCCGCATAAAGCTACCATGCCTCATCTGAATTATACTTGCACAACCATGAAGACTACAGAAAACAATCATAGTTCCAACCCCATGAGTCTCCGAATGGTGAACCAAAGCATGTGAGCTACTGCTGTCATGAATCAATACTGAGAGTAAACTGTCAAAGTTTACATCATCAACCATCATAAGATGAATTTGGAGGGTAGGAAAAGTGTGAAGGAACAAATAATTACTGCTGATCAAGACTAGGATCAGCGCAGTGCAATCTGATTCTCGAGTCCTACCCAAGGGAAAACAACAACACCACTCCAAATCCCAAGCGTGAGCATGTGAGATGACCATCGAGCTGCAAAGTGACACCTCCAAGGTGGTTGGAAAACACACTAGATTCATCTCCATGAGAGAACTACCACCTCTTTGATCAGGAGTGATGAACCAACTCTCCTGAATGCGAGAAACGCAACATGTAAGGTGGCTGGTCTGCCTCAAACCAGCAAGCTCGTGTCTCAAAATCAGCCCTTGTCTGAGCTGAAAGTCACTTCCAAGAACTACCGATCGTTGATCTTTCCAGCCCATATTCAAAATTTCTCTCCAATCCATTTGTCGAAGAACAAACGGAACCATCAAGTAGCTGGAAATGAAGGGAACAACATCAACAAGTCTGGAAATTTGTCCCTTATCCCTCCAAGAATCTTTTCCATAAGTAATAAACTCTGACAACCCAAGTTGAGAATCCCAAGCATGGATACCCAACTGAAGGTGATTTTCAACACCCTGCAAAGAAATCTCTACACATTCCCAAGTGCTAGTGAGAACCAAGTGCCTTCTCACGAAACTGATGCCCCATCTAGTAAATCCTTGAAGCTTAACCATGAAAGCTTCCACATTAAGGGAGTATGAAACATAGAGTGGCTTCAAATTCAGCTCCCAAAACTGATCAATATGATTCCAAACATCATTCCACCTAAGGGATGGATTGTCAAGAGTGCACCCACCAAAGTCTAGTTCACCTTTTTCCCATTTCCCCTGAGTAGTAGGTCTGAAATCTTCACTCGTTGCTGCTGTAATGAAGTTACCAACAGCCACCAAGACTTGTCTCATCAACACCTTGATGTCATAGATGTTGAAATTACCTTGCTTCGTCACCTCCCATGTAGAACCTCCATCCTCAAACCCACTTATGCATTCATGACTAATCAGCAAACGTGGCACATCCACATGGAATGAGATCAAAGCATCCAAGCACTGGAAACCATACTCAGTCTCATTCTTTGTTTCATCTTCCATCACATAGAGAGGATTGCCATAATCTCCTTCATCACCTTCTTCAAAGAGAGAATTGTCAAAATTTGAAAAGTTATTCCATCCATCTTGCTGATCTAAATCTGCACTTGTAACTTCAGTCCTTCTCGTGAAACCTTCAAGGTCAAACTCTTCTCGAAGACTATCAAGCTCACAAAAAACTTGCTTGATTTCTTCGGCTTTATGTGCATTCTCTTGCTTTGTGAAAATTTTGAAATCAGCAAACTGATTTTCTATTTCCATTAATGCCATTTGAGTTTCTTCTAGCGTAGCTCTTGTTGATCCAAGCTCCAGAGAAAGTTCATCAATCTTTCTCACTCTATCTTGAGAAGCACAAATGGTCTTCTTTGCAACTTCAATGGCATAATCACGATCTTCAACCAAGTGCATGTACTCGGACTTCAAGGTTACCAAAGAGTTTCTGATAAGTTGCAGATTGGGAAGAGCAACTTCATCTTTCACTCCTCTTTGTCTCTCTTCAAGCTGAGCCTTCCAGTACAATTCCTCAACCAAGCTATGTGTGTGATCAAACAAGGATAAAGCTTGCACTTCCTTGTCAATGGACACCTTGAATTGTTTGTCCCAATCATGAGAATTCAAAGATGATGAACTGCTGATAGGCTGCAACTGAAAATCAGCACCTTGTCCCTTGTCTTTGCTGCCTTCATTGCTGCTCCAACATTCATGAACTTCGCCATTGACTAGTGGAGAGTGCTCATTGTCAAAGAAAACATCATACTTCACAGATTCTTTGACCCCAAGTTTGCAATCAGCTTCAAGCATTGGAAAATCATATTTGTGTTTAGTAACACCTTCAAACTCTACATCATCAAGAGCCACTTGGTCTTCTTGTTCAAAGGCTATGGCAGCCCCTAACTTGAACGAAGAATCATCGAATGTTGTTCTGAAAGTTTTAGAAGAAACAACATCCTCCTTGGTGGCTGCAACCAACTCGAAAGGGTCACCATGGAACTCTTCAGAGCAAGCTTCTTCATCAAAGACAATTTTTCCTTTTGTGCCCTCCTTATAGCTTGCGATGCAAACGAAACTTTGGTCTTCATCAGGATCAAAGGGAAATTCGTCCCACAAAGGTTCTCTTTCATACGTTGGTGCCAACACACCTGGATCCCAAATGCTAGTGGGTTGATTAAAATGATCAACAGGAAAAAACTTATCATGCTCCCTTTGTAGTGATGACTCTTTGAATAAGTCAAGTCCTAATTCACTTAAGCTGAAATCATCAAAAAAATTTCTCTCCAATGGCTCAGTTTGCTGATCAATCCCAAGACCAACAATGTCACCCCCGAAATGAAGTGAAGAATCTTCAATGTTTGGTGTTTGAAAAACTTCATCTTCATTATCTTCTATGGAACCCTCATGAGAGATTATGTTGCTGATTTCCTTATGTGGAACTTCTCGGGAAGTTGAGACAGCAACAAGAGCCAATCTATCCCTCACTAAATCTTCAACAAGAGGAGGTGCAAACACATCGAAATCTTTACCAACATCACCATTTTGGTAACGGTCATAAGCTGATTCAAAGACAATAGTATTTCCTTCAACTTGCTCTTCTTCACTTGCTATCACATGCAAGTCAAGGGGCGTATTATGAGGCTCTTCCACACACTCTTCAACTGTCACGTTTTCTCCTTCGAGCTCACGATCATTTTGATGTGATATGTGCACCTTGTTTGTGCCATCTTCAATGCTAGATGACTGATTTTTCTCTTCAACTTGCATATTTGTCGCTGCAATCCACAAATAGGCACTTCATCTCCTTCCTTCTTTGATTCTTCGAACAAAGCTTGTTCTGCTTCCCTTTTTATCCTTTTCCTAATGTGGTCCACCATCTTCCACTTTTCGGGCTCCACTGACGCCACACACTTCAAATGGGAATCAAATGAAACATTGTACCTATAATCATCTGGCATGGTTTGATATTGCTCACGGAGTTTGACAGCCTCATCTTCACATTGTCTTTTAAACTGTCTGGCATATTCAATGAAGTCCCTTACGACATCACTAACCTTTCCTTCCTCCGATGCCATAGTTGAATCTGACTTCTCACGACCCATAGGCCTTAGAAAATGCAACATCCTTGAAACTTCTGAAAACTAATACTGAACTCAGCTCTGACCTCTGATGTAGAATCTGTTTTCTCTGTCAAGTGAACTCTGATGGGCACAGGATGGCAGGATCTTGGCTCTGATACCACTGAAATATTCCGAGCCAAATTTTTTTCGTTTTTACAATTTTCAGATTACAACATTACACCCATTAAGGTTAGACGATAAACCAAAACGTACTGAAGCAACTCTAACCAGTATGTACACCAGGATTCCGATGTGGGCAAGGTGTGAGCATTGGTCAGAGGATCTGAATCAAACTGCTTATGCAAAAACAACTCTAACCAAGAATGGCGCCGATGATGGCGAGCATATGGTCAGAGGATCTTCTACTCTAAATGCTGAAAGGGAACTCAACGTCAAGTATGTGCTACCCAATCCAATGCAGAGTGAGGGGCGACCATATGACGGAGTGATTACAGAATTCAATGCTTGAAATGAAATGCTGAGACTAGAAATTCTCAACACCCAGAATGTGCTTGCTCACCCAGAATGGGAAGTAGCTACCATAGGGCGGAGATTCTATCTATTACAACAATTACTGAAGAGGAATGAGTATTACAATAACGATGAGCAATAAGAAGAACAACTGGTCAGTACTACTGCCAGCTTACAAAGATGTTATTGCCTGCAATATCAAGACTTAAGATGCTCTTTCAAATGATGCATTCAACAAGGAAGCTTCTGCAAAGTATACAATGAAATCTCAACACCAACCAGATAAGGAAGATGCAGATTTTCTTAAACTGTCATACAAATCTGCACTTTTTTATCATAAAACCAGCAACCTATGAATTTACTCATATGCTCATAACTCTCTCGTTTCTCACCCAAATGATCTCAAATCTGATGCAATAGACCCTCAAAATGATGGCGCCTAACTTAGTAATAAGAAATGGCATCTAAAAATGGTTATTAATTACTGACACGAATCCCAATGCACTCTAGAAAGTACGGCCTTCAAGGAATGACGGATTTGCATTATAAAATCATACGCTTCTTATTAAAATCTGCAAATATTCATGAAGGGGCGCCTCTAACAGGGAAACACAATGAGACAATACCCAGAACAACTCTTTTTGTATTTTTCAAGTTATGACCAAAAACATAAATCTGCTATATTAAATCAGCAACTCTAGAAAGGTTATGAAATGCAGAAATCTGAACTTCAAAGCAATAACTCTACAACAATGCAAACCTTACTAGAAAATCACACAAATAATCGAACCTCTCTACTAGGTGCTGTCTCTCAAGCACGAAGTCGAGCCCAGACTAGGAGGCATTCATTCCTCGAAGCAATTCCGCAACCAATTCGGCAGCATAACATTAGCATAGACCAAAGATACCCAAATGAGACCCCAAGGCTGTCTTTTATAAGCTTTGTTGACCTTCCTTGAAACCCTAACACCTTTTCCAAAGTCAAACCCTAATCCCACAAAATGGCGTCCTTTTCCAAGCATCATTAATTTTGATTTCATTAAATATTTCACTTAAATAAATGCGCCCTCCTTAAAGCCTAGATTGGACTTTGATAAATTTCAACATAAATTTAATATTCCCTCAATGATGGCGCCACCCTTCAAGTCCACCTTTTAAAATAACATTAAGTTATTCGACTAGGCCAAGGTCATAAAATAACATTTAAAATATAATGTTATTTTTAAGTGAAATAATCTCATTTCTCCAAAACTGCATTCTGAAGTCCGAAACTGAATACGCCACTTGAGTCAACTGAAAGGGAAAGTCAACTGCCTGAGACAAACCTGTTAGCTGCCAAAAATAGAATTTACTAAAAATAGTAAATTCCTGGAAAATGCTCTGAATGCCGAGATGAACATACCCCTGCGAAGCTCTCTGAAAACCCAGAAAGAATCCGCCATTGAATCCATCATCTCTGAGCAATGACCTCCTCAAAAATAGGAAACCCTAATTTATCTTCCGACTAGCCTTCGGGTTCCCAAAGAAAAGGCCAATGGTTACTGGAAAGATCAGGTTTGAGAAGGGGACATTACAGCATTCTTGGCAAAGAGTTATATTGTAACTGCTGGTTTGGTTTATCTAACCCTAACGGGTGTGTTGCATTGCTGATTGTAATTTGAGAATTGAAAAAAATTGGCCCGGTTCATTACACAAGACCTATTCCTTGATAAAGGGTTTGGGGTGCGGGGTTTGGGATTTTCACCACCATGAACTGGGATTTGGGTTCAGGTTCTATCTTGATTCTGTCTTCCTCCACAGGAATGATTGCAGACGACCAATCTAACTGCATTGCACCACCAAGATCTTTGCAGAAGCTCCGGCTCAACAACATCCCATAGCTGGGTGGAATGTCAGCCACTAGGATATTCGTCACAATTCTTTTCTCTGGACATGCCGCCAACCTTACTTGAGTGTTCTTCATTTGTCCAACCAACGGTACCGACTCAGATTGAAGCGAATAGCACTCATTCTGAGTTTCTGTGCACGAGAGTCCCAATGCCTTCATCACTTGTAGAGGCATCACGTTGTCTGAGGCTCCTGAATCAATGATACAATTGCTTAATTTAAACCCTCCTATACACAAAGATATAAAGAAAGGTTTAGGCTTTTCTTTCACTGGAACAGATGACTCGAGCAATGTAGGCTGAATTGAAGCTTCTTTCTTCGCATGTTGTATTATTCTGTCCAGTTGCTCAGGATGATCACGAAGGTACTCCAGCTGAGAAATATGCATTTTTGTCTTCATCAAGGAATCTACAATATCAAACTTAGCTGGAAATGGGTCTTGAGCAACTACTTTAGCATTCTCTTGTTCTCTAGCTCTCCACCTCTCTTCTTCTTCCTTTTGCGCTTGCAAGTACAAAGCACTTGTAAACATAGGCAAAGGGTGTTTTCCATGTTTTGCTGCAAGAGAGTAGTGGCGGAGGTCTTCTTTTTCTTCAATAACGGGTTCGAAATATCCCGCTGCGGAGTCGCCATCGAAGTTGTCCGTCTGTGGTGAGACAACATTCGAACTTGGTGTTGGGACGAAACTGGAACTGGGTGCAGCATCAACATATCCCATAATCTGATTCATTCTTAAGTTCTCAGGACATGTAGAACCGGTATGTTCATCGGTATCATGAAAGGAGAAAAATACTGCGTGTGGTGCAACTTCAACTGTTTGTCTTGGTGGAGGTGCTAGCAACTGCGGCTTGTAACTATTGTAAGGCTGAAAATCATTTCTCTTTGGTTGATACGGTTGTTGAGGTTGATACTGTTGTTGAAGTTGATATTGCGGTGGTGGTAGTGCGAGCTCCTCATTGGCTACCTTCTGTAGCAGTGGATCTGCAGAACTATGAACAAGAGGCCTGGTTGAATCCTTCTTCATTATGCCAGAAGTAATCATATTATCTTCCAGCTCAATGGCGTGTCTTTGTGCATCCGTCAATTATGTTTCTTTTGCCGTCTTCAAGAAGAAAGCTATCTCTGATGGAAGAGCATTTATGAAGCAGCTCATCAGAATCTCCGGTGATGGATTAAGAGTTAAAGAAAGTCGTGTAACAAGACGATTAAATCTTGCTACAAACTCCCTCATGGGCTCGTTGTACTCCATCTTTGAATTTGCAAGTTGGGCAAACAACCAATGACTGTCTTCAGCAGGCTTGAATCTCGCCAAAATTTGTCACACATAGTTGCCCAGCTTGTGATAATGCCCGGCTCCAAGTGATTGAACCAATCAGCAGCATTCCCAATAAGAGTCTCCACAAAGAGACGTACTGCGATGTCTTCATGTTCCACGTGCAAGATGGCGCAGGCCGTTGAGAAGGCTGAAAGATGATCATCAGGATGTTGAGTCCCATCGCCGCGAAACCGTGGAAAGTGCTTCCTCGACCCCTTAGGCAATTCATGATGTTCCTGCAAAGCCAAAGGTCCAATGATGTTACCCCAAGGTAATGGGGGTGGATGTCTCAGGTTCCTTCCAGCATTATTGTTGTTATCACCCATTGCTTTTGCTGAATCAAGCAATAGGGTGCCAGATAGTCATACCCGTGACATAAAGCCTAAGCTTTCTTTGTTGTTTTATGCCTCGTGCCCCACGGTGGGCGCCAGAAAACTGTTGGTGTTTAAATTCGCACCTCTGGAATGTGTATTTGAAACGGACAGCTATGCACAGATAAACTACTCTTCAAATTAGGAGGGGAAGCTCCCTCTTGCTGATGGTGTTGAAAGAAAGTAAACTAAGAACTAAGTTGCCTGTCTTTTTGATTAGCGAGAGCACAAGGTTTATAAAACACAAACGCCGTAGCTGAGATTTTCTGAGTTAAGAATTTCAACTACGACTAACTTAAGCTAGAGACGTTTCTAACTTCTCAAGTAATACGCAGAGCAAGAGAAATTAGAAATGGACAAGGATGATTCTCTGACAAAGTGCTTCAATAAACTCTTTTCCAACAAACATCTACACACTTCAATGTAAGCTGAAATCGAGATCATAAAAGCATAACACAAATAACGGAAATCTGAGATTTTGGACCAAGGCAAAGGAGGCTCATGATTTTATTACTCAAACTTCTAGAACAAAGCTCACTTCTAACATGCCTGGAACAAGAAATTGCAGCTAAAGAGGCTTGCAATCTTGCTCTTACACAATAGAAACAACAATCACACTAACTCCTTGTTGGCTAAAGAGGCTCAACAATTTGCTATCACAAAACACAAGTGAATTGAAACTGAATAACAACTTGCTGCAATACAGGCTCGCAATTTGCTAACACAATAACCGTTAAAAAAAAACTAATGAGCAAAGGCTCTTATTTATAGACAAGTAGAGGAGTAGGGAACCCTAAAATCTCCTTGCTTTCACAATCTAGGGCTTGCTCAGCAAGCAAGCTTTATTACTAAATCTAGAAAGAAGAGAACATCTAAAACCCTAGAAAGCAGAAAAAGCAGGAAACGCCAACTATTACATTTATCTTCTTTCTCTTCTTCAAAGAATGGATAAGAATCGTTCCAAGAATAGAAAAAAAGCGGAAAGAAAGCTTCTAGAAGAAAGTTGTTTTAAAGCTCGATCACATCCGCTAGGAAATTAGAAACTGTGTCCCGGTTCGGTGCATCTATACAATCTTAAGGCAATATTCCGATTCTCCAAGATCTCTTCGCCTTTTGTGATCAAACCTAGAGGATCTTTCACTTCTTCAGTTGCTTTATGAGTTTTGTTCTTGAAAAACATCGCTGCCCCAAAAGATGACTCACAAATTTGATAACTTGGCGGCTCTGCAACTTTATGCTTTTAACACTTCGCTTGATTTCCAATAGAAGAGTATTGCACAACTCTTTTTTGATACCTTTCCTTTTTCTCATATCACACCTCTCGTTCTTCAGCTGAGATGATGAAGTTCTGCCATAGTGCTGATTTGGTCTTAAACTCGAGGAGAGTGTATTCCATATTGAAAACCTTGAAGAATGACTGTAAACTCGCCTATGTTCAGACAAGCTTTGAACAACTTTCTATTTTTAGAATGCTAGTTTTTGGCCTCAAACGGACAATTTTTTGGAAATTTTTCTGAGATATGGGTTTTGCTTAGAATTTCGTTGCAAGACAACCCAGATCGTCTGTTTTTGAAAATCTTGAATTTTGACTGAAAAAGCAGCAAACCCTAATTTCTTCAATTTTCCACCGAAAAAGCTGGCACCTGGGTTTGGTTTTGTTCAGAATAAGATTAGAAATGGACCCAGTTGATTAAATTTACAAAACCCTGATGGCTGATCGAAAAAGCAGCCAACCCTAGAATTTGAAATTTTCTTGAAAAAGCTGTGATATGGGTTTTCTTCAGAAGACTGTTTGAGAGGACCCAGATGATCAAAATTTGCAAACCCCAAGATTTCATTGACATGCAATAAAAAGCAGCTGCTGCAACTTGATGAAAATTTCTTGAAAAACTTTCAGAAGAACGAGTTGAGTAGACCCAGTAAGGTTGAAAATTGAAATCTTTGATCTTCTCCTTAAAAAATTTGATCGTCTGGATAGAAAAACTTGAAAAAGCAAGGGTTTATGTTGCTGGTCTGAAAAATATGATGAAAAACCAGCAAGCTATGTTCTTGAATCTTGAAAAATTTCTTCAAACTTGCTGCTTTCTCCCTTGAAGGCTACCTGCAAAAATGATGAAAACTAAAAGGAAGATATGTCTTAAATAGATTTAGGGCTTGAAATAGCTTTGCTTTCTTTTGCTTTAATCTTCAAAACCCTAAACTCATCTTGTGCATTGAATTTGGACATTTGCCTTCAACTTGAAATTTTGACATTTCAAAAATTTGGCTAAGGCATGACTTATTGGGTGTTGATCTCCTCTTGGGGCGCTTTTCTTCTCCATACTTAGCCATTTTCTTCACTATTTTCAATTTTTTTTTTTTTTTTGCTTGAGTTTCAATTTTGACCCCTGGTTTGACCTTGATATCTGGCTTCCAGATTGATCCAATGAGTGAGCTGGACGATTCATCGCGTAGCTTGACTGATTCTGAGAAGATTGTTCTGGAGGCACCTCCAGCGAAAAACTTCGTTTTGACCTTCAAATTCATGGGAGCCCATTTCCTCCAGGGGCTCCGAACTTTCATAGTGTTAGCCATTTTTTCATGATTTTCAAGTTCTTCATTTCCCTTTGATCTTCTAATGAATTCTCTGTTCCCGAGGCTACGCTGATCCGATTGACTGGCTGACAAGTCCACTGGATAGCTTAGCTGAAATTAACGAGATGATCCTGGAGACTGCGTTGGTGAATTCCATCATCTTAGAGCTCAAAAGTTTGGGCGCCCTTCTTCACCAGGGGCGCCCATGTTTACCAGACTTAGAATTATTTTCATTTTCCTCACCTTTAATCTTCTTCAGATGATCTCGTCAGATCTGGAGTTCTAGGCATCGGATTGACTGATGGTTGGGCTCATTACGAAGCTGACGAAGAATGAGGAGGGGTATTCTGGGGATCTCTTTGCCAAAAAGTTGAATTCAGGCCTTCAAAAGCTTGGGCGCCCTTCTTGACTGGGGGCGCCTATTTTATTCATACTTAGTCAAATTTTCACTTTTTTTGTTGCTTGCTTCTGAATCTTTGTTCTTAACCTTCGTCGGGCGCTTTGTTCGGTGCTTTAGATCTGGCGACTGCGACCTCTGAAAGACGTGCTGAGTATCTCGTTTGAAAGCTGGATTAACCGTGAAGAGATCATATAAGACACTCATCCACAAATTCATCTGACATACCCCTTGAAAACTTGGGCGCCCTTCTTCACCAGGGGCGCCCAAAATCTCAACACTCAGTCAATTTTTTGGTCATTTTTCATTTACTCTCGTTCTGACATCAGTTTGGATCCTCCCTGTTCAGCTTCGAATCCCGGATGACTGGATAATCTGATAACTACACCGTCGGACTTGCTGCGGAGCTGGCAGAGAAAGAAACAAGTTTGACTGGAGGCACAAACCCTAATTTTGTCATCTGATGACCTAAAAAAGTGGGCGCCTTTCTTCACCTGGGGCGCCCAAACTCAGCAGTGTTAGAAAATTTTCATGACTTTTCAATTTTCTTTCTCGTTCTTCGTGTATGTTCATCGTTTCACCTTCTGCTGGAAGTTTAAATGCCGAAATTGATGCCTGGCAGTCGGATGACCTCCATTGATGACCTCGGAGCTCCAGATATGCTTCTGAAAAAGCTGAATAGACCCAATAGGGCAAAACTGATTATTTTAAGATTCTGACTGCACCAGCCTGATACACACATTTTGAGCCAATCAAAATCAGTTCGGACCCTATCGGACCAACTTTCTATTTTTAGAAAATTTTGCCAGTATCCGTTTCGAAAGAAACCCAGAAAAATCCAAAAAACGTTACTAATTTTAGAAAATTTCTAAAAATAGCAGTTTTCCTAAAATTTAGGGATGAAAAACTGAGATCTGGGTTTTGTAGGTTAAGTTGTTCTCAGCAGACCCAGATCGTCAGAAATTGAAAATTTTACGTTTTAACCCCTCATGCAAGACATGCACACCCAAATTTTGACCTTTTTGACTGATTTGACAAGACATTTACTCATTTCTTCAAAATGTCTAAGTGTAACAAAAATTTTAATTTTGGGGTACAACAATACTCTAACTGATCTACAGTTTAAGAAAACAATCTAACTACCAGTTTCAGCTGAAAGTAACTAACTTTTTTTCATGCTAGGGTTTCCTTTGCATTTTGAATGAAAAAGAAACACAATTTTAAATAAATAAATATTTTGCAATTAGTCAACTAACTTTTAAATTTAAAGTTTCAGCTGAAAAGGAAACAATAATTGATTTCATGTAACTGAAAATACAAAAGAACTTTAACTAACTTTTCATTGCTTTTGTAATGTGAGAGCAATAATTACAGGAATGAAATAAACGTGCTAAGTAAATATTTCAGTAATTAAAAGAGAGAAAATGAGTACAAGGAATTACAGCTTTGATAGCTTCTTGTTGGTATGCTGCACAAAACTCTTTTGTAACCAAGGGAAAAAGAAATATCATCAAGGGCTTTACCGCCCATATGAAGACCTACTGGCCTCCCGTGTTTCTTCAACTGAAGAAACCCGTCCCTTCACAAGGGTAATCAACAAGGATCAAATTTTTCATTATGCCTCTAAGCCTGGTGTCAAGGACCTATACCACCTGATCGATCCTTCACTGTGGGTAACTCTCAACTAGAAAGATCACTCTGACCAGGTTTATATATGATACTTGCTAGTTGACAGATGCTTAATCTAGCATCAGACCTTGGCCAAGGATTTATCGTTATAATTACTAGCAGTCCTATGCCATCAACACTCTCACCCTTGCTCGACATGATAACTCTCAGTTCAAGTTTTAGTTTATAATGACAGTTTTGTTTACCATTCTTCTCTTAATTCGATTTTAAATCTTAACCATAGTTTTAATATAAGAAGAATTAATTCAACAAAGAAGGTCTCAACTTTAGTATGCATGCTTCACATAAAGACTCGGGTTAGAGAAAAAAGATGACCCAGTTCAAATTTAATATGACAGAGGAAAAGAGTGCTCGGTAAAGACCAAAGTGACAACAAAAATAATAATAATGGAGATTCAAACTAGTATACAGGGTCGACATTGATCAAAATGAGCATAATAAATGCCAGTTTTCAACTCAGTCGAATTTTATTAATAGATTCAAGAGAAAGATAGAGTTTCGACGAAGGTATAGAGCTTAGATTCATTATAGGCAGCAGCTAAACTAACATTTAGTTTCAAGAAGATATAATAGAGTGATTCGAAGCATGATCATTCTTATACATTTCAATCTATTAAAGCTCTTTCTATAATCGAATTCTATTAACTTCCAACTGGTTGAGAATTCTAATGAAATTGCATCCTATATATGTTAAATTTTTGATCGATTCCAATCTATCATTGCAAGGTTATCAAATTCTAAATTTCTTTTACGTGCTTGAAAGAGATTCAAAAATTCGATGATGCTCCGCTCTAGATTTCTCCCAGTGAAAGGCACTCAAGACTCAGTCTTCAGCCACGATTTTCAACTCTGCCTAGCAAGGAAAAAGCAAGGTAGCTGCCTCCCAAGTTCTTCTTCAAGGAAGAATGACCAAAGAGGGAGTAAAATGGAGAAACCCAACAAATAAGAGTGGCACAAATATGAAGCCAAACCAGATGAAGTGTGACTCAGAAAGAAAGAATGAGATTTCCAAAGTAAAAAATGGAGAATGGAGAATAGTCGAACCAGTGTAAGGAATGTGAGAGAGAGAAGATAAGAAAATTAAGAGCCTTCAATGATAAAAGAGAGACCACAAAGAAACCACCATTCAAGATTTCTAGAGCCCGCGGTTGCATGGCTTCCTTCTTGGCCGTTTCTTCCAAAGGCACGAAGGAAAGGTGACAGGAAGGCTATTGCCTTCAAACACTGACGACTTCCAACTTTTAATTAATTAATTTTTGATTTTTAGCCTTACATATGTTTAAATATTTATACCGATGGCATTAAGATTATATCTATTATTATTAATTTAATATTGAATCCATTTGCAATCTCCTTAAAAAGGTGATTATTGATATATATATATATTTTTTTTAATTTGACTTGAATAACAATAATTATATTAAATTACTTATGGCCAAGTTACCACTTCGATACACCGTCTTACACTGACTCAAGGTTTGATGATAAAATTGATCCTTTGTTAACCACGTCCTCTCCCTGATGATATTTCCCTTTCCCTTTGAGTGTTGACGATCCTACAACCACTTGACAAAAAGACTAGGGTTAGACCATTCACGACATATGTATACAAGTTTAAATATAATCTCATCATCATCATATACATTTTTGCATATTAAAGAAAATCATTCACATTTACATTTTTGACATATAAAACAATTATTTTATCCTCAATTTCACATTCACATGAAAGGCAGTTACTTGGGACTAACATAATGATCATAATTCCATTGTCATAAACATGTTTAAGTTAGAGGGGATGCAACATACTCCTCCCCTTAAGAATCATCGTCCCCGATGATTATTTATTATAAATCCAAGTATAAAATCATAACTATATATAGAGTCTTAATTGTTTTGAAATAGATATGGGAACTTCTGTAGGATTTCATCATAATCCTCCTAGGTGGCATTTTCCTCTGAATATTGGTCCCTCCGGACCTTACATTGTACCACCTCGCGGTTACGTAAGCGCAACTTACGTACCTCAAGCACTCGGAGTGGCTCTATTGTGATCACCCCAGGGTCCCGCACCTGCAATGAATTCCTGTCAATCATATGATCAAAGTTTGCATAATACTTCTTAAGGTAGGAAACATGAAACACATTGTATAATTTGGCGAGAGCCGAAGGTAGAGTAATTTTGTATGCTACTGGATTGATAATTTCCAGAACTTCAAAAGGTTCCACGTATCTTGGGGCTAAGTTGGAAGCTTTCCCAAATTTGATAGAACTTTTTTGCGGTTTCACTCGCAAGAGAACTTTCTCTCCCACTACAAACTGTCTGGGGGTTCATTTTGCATCTGCGTAGATCTTTTGTTGATCATTAGCTTCCTTAAGCCTTTGTCTGATTATTTTTACCTGTTCTTCCATTTCCTGAAGCATTTTGGGTCCTAAAATGATCCTATCCTCCATCCTGTTCCAACTGATAGGAGTTCTGCACTTCCTGCCATATAGTGCTTCAAAAGGTGCCATTTCAATAGCTAATTGATATGAGTTGTTATAAGTAAATTCTATCAAGGGTAAGTATTCTTCCCACTTATATTGCTGATCCATACAGTACATTCTAATCAGATCTTCTAAAATCTGATTTACCCTTTCCGTTTGACCATCTGTTTCGGGATGATAGGCGGTACTAATATTTAAGTGAGTCCCCAAAGCAGAAAATAAGGTGTACCAAAACCTGGATGTCATTCTGGCATCTATGTTGGAAATGATCTTTTTCGGTACTCCATGAAGACAAAATATTTCTTGTACAAACTTCCGTGCTATCACAGATGCCTCATCTGTCAAATTTCCCGGTATAAAATGGGCCACTTTAGTGAGTCTATCCACTACTACCAATATAGCATTATGCATGTTCCTTGTCATCGGTAGACCCTATACAAAATCCATACTAATGATTTGCCATTTCTAGTCTGGTACACTATGGGGCTGTAGTAATCCTGTTGGGTGTTGATGCTCTACTTTGACCTTTTGACATTCGAAACATCTTGCAACAAATTTGGCTGCATCCTTTCTCATTCCCTTCCAAAAATATAACAGTTTAACATTGGCTAACATCTTGGTTACCCTTGGATGACTTAAGTAAGGTGCGGCGTCTACCTCTTTCCATATCATTTTCCTTAACTCATATGATTTTGGAATATACATCGTACTCTTGAATCTCAAAAGTCCATCTGCTTCCATCCGAAAACCCTCATATTTAGGTTCCTGTGAATTTTTCTAAAGAGCTTCACGAACTTGCAAGTAGAAGTCATCCTCATTTAATTTCTATAGTACGTGAGTTATAAAATCTGTGTTAATTGTCACCATGGAAGTTATATGCTTCTGCCGACTCAATGCGTCGGCCACTCTGCTCTCCTTGCCCTTGATGTAACTGACCTCGAAATCATAATCGAAGATTAACGCCATCCACCTCCTTTGGCGAGCATTGAAATTGGGCTGTGTAAATATATACTTCAAACCTTGATGATCTAACTTAAGCTTGAAAGTCTTTCCTAGCAAATAGTGTTGCCACATTTGCAGGGTGTGAACAATGGCTGCTAACTCTAGATCGTGTGGGGCGTAATTCTACTCATACTGCTTCAGTTTTCGAGATTCGTAAGCCACCACCTTTCCTTCTTGCATTAGCACTCTGCCTAATCCATCTCTAGATGCATATGTTATAAATACAAAATGGCTGTTAGGGTCTAGTACAATCAGAACTGGTGTGGTCGTTAATTTTTCCTTCATTGTATCAAACACTTCTTGACATTTCTCAGTCCATTCAAATCTCTTCCCTTTTCTTTGAAGAGAGGTAATGGAGTGGGCAATTCTAGAGAAATATCTAACAAACCTTCGATAATACTCAGCCAATCCCATGAAACTTCTAACCTAATGTACATTCTTCGGTACTGACCATTCCACTATAGCTTTTATCTTAGCGGGATCCACTGCAATTCTCTTGGATGATATTATGTGCCCTAAGTATTGTACCTCTTTTTGAAAGAAAGTACATTTTGACAATTTCCCATAAAGCTTATGCTGCCTTAGCCGTTGGAGGACTATTCGAAGATGCTCTTCTTCATTTTTGGAGTAGATGAGAATGTCATCAAGGAAAACCAATACAAACTTGTGCAAACAATCCTTGAAAATACTGTTCATTAGGTTCATGGACACAACTGGGGCATTGGTGAGTCCAAAAGGAAAAAGTGTTAACTCATAGTGTCCATATCTAGTTCTGAAAGCCCTTTTATGAATGTCTTCTTTTCTCAATCTAAGTTGATGATATCCCGATCTTAAATCTATCTTAGAGAATACTGCCAACCCTTTCATTTGATCGAAAAGATCATCTATTTGGGGTAAGGGGTATTTGTTCCTGATGATAAGCTTATTTAGCTTCCGATAGTCTATACATAGATGAAGAGTCCCATCCTTCTTTCTAACAAATATCACTGGTGCACCCCAAGGTGAGATGCTAGGTCGAATCAAACCCTTATCTAGTAATTCCTGCAGTTGCGCCTTTAGCTCCATCAATTCTACGGTAGTCATACATTATGGTTCCTTAGAAATAGGCTCGGCTCCTGGAACTAAGTCTATGGAGAAATCAAACACCCTCCTCGGTGGCAACCCAGGTAGTTCCTCAAGAAACACATCTTGGTATTCCTGAAGATAGGGGTATTTTTCAGCGAAAGTTTCTTCCTTAGAATTAGTTTCCATTTCCCCTTCCCTACTCTGGGTGTGCATTAACATGTCATCAAAATATGTGCTTTCTTTGTATTCTCTCACTTCTTCTATTTTAATTGCGAACATCTGGCATCCCTTCCTCTTATTTCTTTTTTGCTGCATAGCTGATATTTGTCGTACCTTAATCTCTCGTTGAACCCCTTGAATCAACATTGGTTTTCCTAGATCATCCACACACTCTACTGTCTTAGCAAAGTGATCAACCTTAGTTCTATGTTCCCTTAATCAATTCATTCCAATGATCACATCATAGGAACCCAAAGGTGTCACGTAAAGGTTAATCTTTGTGGTGAAGCCTGGAAATTCAACTCTAGCTTCAAACAGACACTGCTCTACTCGAGCTCTCGTCTGATTAGCCTATTCAACTGTCCAAGATTTAGCCATGAACCTTGTTCTTTTAGGAAACCTACCCGATAACTTAGGGGATATAAAACATTTAGTGGATCCTGTGTCTATTAAAATAGTTATTGGGTTTCCATAAAGCATACCTGGAGTTTTTATAGTAGTCACTTGGTATTTAGCTTGCCTATTGTCAACTGCTGCATGGTTTCTTTACTGAAAAGCAGTCTACTGAGGCGGTAGAGGTTTCCGCTGTTGCTGCCCCTACTGATTCTTAGTAGGGCACTGATTGGCATAATGTTTTCCTCTACAATTGAAGCATCCTCCAGGTGGTCCCTTCTTTTCCAGACCTTTGCTTGTATTGTTTTCATCCTTCCTGTTATTATATTATTACCCCTTTTATATTTCTTGTAATCAAATTGATTATTCTTGTGACCCTTCTTCTTGAAATTCCGATGTGACTGATCCCACTTGCCTTTATTACGTTTTTTGTCCTTGAAAGAATCATCCTTCTTCAACCTTTGTTCTTGTCGTACAACTTTTTCATAAGCCTCATCCATGGTCTGGGGTGTCAAGACATCCACTGAACCCCCTATACAATTGTTCAGTCCCATAATGAATTTCCGAACTCGAAAGTTTTCGTCTTGCCGATACTGAGGAACATATTTTAGTAATCGAGTATACTTCTCCTAGTATTCATTGATAGTTAAAGGCCCCTGCTTGAGATTTTCAAGATCCAACAGTTTTTTATCGTAATATAACTGCAGAAGCCATCTTTGACGGAATATTCGCACAAACTGATCCCATGTTACTTTGGCTACCGCCAAACCCATTTCAGCCCTTTTGTTTTCCCACCATGTGGCAGCTTCTCTTGCCAACTAATAGGCTACCCATGCTGCTTTGGAATTATTTGAATAATCCCTTAGCTCAAAATATTTCTCCATTTTCGTTAACCATGCCTCCGCGGCAGCTTCTCTTACTTGTGATAGGCTGCCCATGCTGCTTTGGAATTATTTGAATAATCCCTTGGCTCAAAATATTTCGTCATTTCCGTTAACCATGCCTCCACAGTATCTCCCGAAGCGGAGCCCTCAAACTTAGGGGGTTTAATCTTTTTCATGTCCTTAGCAAGTTCGTTAGCCAATCTACTTCTTTTGTTTCCCATACTTAATGTTTAAGAATTATCCTTATGCTGTTTGCTCTGGTTCTTAGACCTTTCGTCTCTCGTTTTAGATTGCCCTTCTACCTTTCTCTCAAGGTTAGCTATACGGGCTTGGGTTTCATTCATTAGGTTCAATAGCTGGTCTAGTCTAGCCATAGGATTGTTATCGCGATCTCCTTTAAACCCATTTCCAGAATTTTCCATTCCAATGAAGTTCCTGGAGATATTAATGGTGCTAGTTAGTTTTGATTTAGTGTTATTCAGTGATTTACATAACATAAGTTAAGGAGTTTTTCTTTTGTAACTAACAATCAAATATTCTCAGACTCAAGTCAAATTAAATTTCAAACAAAATAGCTCACAAAGTTTGATATTGATTCAATTTTCAATTGTTTACAAAGGACTATCACTCCCTGTGATAGGTTCATCAAAGTTACAAAATCTCTATCACTACCTGTGATAGATTCAATAAATAGATGATACAAAATTTCTATCACTACTTGTGATAGGTTATTACATGAATAATACAAAATTTCAATGATTGGTTCATTTTCAGCTATTCAGGAATCATTTTCGCTATCAGTGATAGGCTCCTCCTAATCACTAAACTCTGAAAGTGGAATGAGTCTACAACGAGGAGTTGGAACTCGTTCTCCTTTAGATGTTTTTGGTTTGATTTGGAAATTTGAGAGGTTCTTAGTGTTGGTTTGGTTTATCTCAGCAAGTATGGCGGACTTCACAACTTCCTTTGTAAAGGTGTCCACTTTCTTCTTTCTTTCCGAAGTCTCTTTAGAGCTTCGACCATCATTTCCGAATCCGATGGGAAAGAACAACTTGAGTAATCATATCGAAGCTGGATCTTCCACAATTGAATAGATATAGGGTCTCGGACCTTCTTTCGGGGTGTTTTCTGTATCATCATCTTGGAAAGACACCAACAGTTGTTTTAGTTTTCTAAGTTTGCATGATGAGCCCCAAGGTTCAGTGTCGAACCTGATAGCTGTGATACCATATCTAATACTCTAACTGATCTACAGTTTAAGAAAAGAATCTAACTATCAGTTTTAGCTGAAAGTAACTAACTTGTTTTCATGCTAGGGTTTCCTTTGCATTTTGAACAGAAAAGAAACACAATTTTAAATAAATAAATATTTTTCAATTAGTCAACTAACTTTTAAATTTATAGTTTCAGCTGAAAAGGAAACAATAACTAATTTCATGTAACTGAAAATACAAAAGAACTTTAACTAACTTTTCTTTGCTTTCGTAATGTAAGAGCAATAATTACAGCTATGAAGTAAACATGCTAAGTAAATATTTCAGTAATTAAAAGAGAGAGAATGAGTACAAGGAATTACAGCTTTGATGGCTTCCTATTGGTATCAGAGCTACCATATCTAATACTCTAACTGATCTATAGTTTAAGAAAAATAATCTAACTACCAGTTTCAGCTGAAAGTAACTAACTTGTTTTCATGCTAGGGTTTCCTTTGCATTTTGAACAGAAAAGAAACACAATTTTAAATTAATAAATATTTTTCAATTAGTCAACTAACTTTTAAATTTATAGTTTCATCTGAAAAGGAAACAATAACTGATTTCATGTAGCTGAAAATACAAAAAAACTTTAACTAACTTTTCTTTGCTTTCGTAATGTAAGAGCAATAATTACAGCTATGTAATAAACATGCTAAGTAAATATTTCAGTAATTAAAAGAGAGAGAATGAGTACAAGGAATTACAGCTTTGATGGCTTCCTATTGGTATGCTGCACATAACTTTTCTGTAACCCAGGGAAAAAGAAATATCATCAAGGGCTTTATCACCCATCTGAAGACCTACTGGCCTCCCGTGTTTCTTCAACTGAAGAAAACCGTCCCTTCATGAGGGTAATCAACAAGGATCAAATTTGTCATCATGCCTCTGAGCCTGGTGTCAAGGACCTATACCACCTGATCGATCCTTCACTATGGGTAACTCCCAACTAGAAAGATCACTCTGACCAAGGGTATATCTAGTACTTGCCAGTTGACAGATGCTTAATCTAGCATCGAACCTTGGCCAAGGATTTATCGTTATAATTACTAGCAGTCTTGTGCCGTCAGCACTCTCACCCTTGCTCAACATGATAACTCTCAATTCAAGGTCTAGTTTATAATGGTGGTTTTGTTTACCATTCTTCTCTTAATTCGAGGTTAAATCTTAACCATAGTTTTAATATAAGAATTAATTCAACAAAGAGGGTCTCAAATTTAGTATGCATGCTTCACATAAAGACTCGGGTTAGAGGAAAAAGATGACCCAGTTCAAATTTAATATGACAGAGGAAAAGAGTGCTCGGTAAAGACCAAAGTGACAATAAAAATAATAATAATGGAGATTTGAACTAGTATACAGGGTTGACATTGATCAAAATGAGCATAATAAATGCCAGTTTTCAACTCAGTTGAATTTTATAAACAGATTCAAGAGAAAGATAGAGTTTGGACTCTAGCATGAAGGTATAGAGCTCAGATTCATTATAGGCGGCAGCTAAACTAACATTTAGTTCAAGAAGATATAACAGAGTGATTCGAAGCATGATCATTCTTATACATTTCAATCTATTAAAGCTCTTTCCATAATTGAATTCTATTAACTTCCAACTAGTTGAGAATTCCAATGAAGTTACATCCTATACATGTTAATTTTTTGATCGATTCCAATCTATCATTGCAAGGTTATCAAATTCTAAATTTCTTTTATGTGCCTGAAAGAGTGATTCAAAAATTCGATGAAGCTCTGCTCTAGATTTCTCCTAGCGAAAGGTACTCAAGACTTGGTTTTCAACCACGATTTTCACCTCTACCCGGCAAGAAAAAACCGGGGTAGCTGCCTCCTAGGTTTGTCTTCAAGGAAGAATGACTAGAGAGGGAGTAAAATGGAGAAACCCGACAAATAAGAGTGGCACAAATATGAAGCCAAACCAGATGAAATGCGACTCAGAAAGAAAGAATGAGATTTCCAAAGTAAACAATGGAGAATGGAGAATAGTCAAATCAGTGTAAGGGATGTGAGAGAGAGAAGAGAATGAAAATTAAGAGCCTTCGATGATAAAAGAGAGACCACAAAGAAACCACCATTCAAGATTTCTAGAGCCCGCGGCTACATGGCTTCCTTCTTGGCCATTTCTTCCAGAGGCATGAAGGAAAGGTGAGAGGAAGACTACTGCCTTCAGACATTGACGAATCCCAACTTTTAATTAATTAATTTTTGATTTTTAGCCTTACATATGTTTTCATATTTAGATCAATGGCATTAATATTATATCAATTATTATTAATTTAATATTGAATAACCATTTGCAATCTCCTTAAAAGGGCGATTATATATATATGTATGTATATTAATTTGACTTGAATAACAATAATTATATTAAATTACTTATGGCCAAGTTACAACTTCGATACACTTACACTGACTCAAGGTTTGATGATAAAATTGATCCTTTGTTAACCACGTCCTCTCCCTGATGATATTTCCCTTTCCCTTTGAGTGTTGACGATCCTGCAACCACTCGACAAAAAGACTAGGGTTAGAGCATTCGCAACATATTTATACAAGTTTAAATATGATCTCATTATCATCATATACATTTTTGCATATAAAAGAAAATCATTCACATTTACATTTTTGACATATAAAACAATTATTTTATTCTCAATTTCACATTCATATGAAAGGCAGTTACTTGCAACTAACATAATGATCATAATTCCATTGTCATAAACATGTTTAAGTTAGAGGGGATGTAACAGTTTTGATAGGAATTTGCTCTTAGGAATTGAAGTCTCTAACAAGAAATCCGTATTAATTGCCTCTTGTAAAGAAGATGGTTTGAAAGCTTTCACCAAACCCTTGGGAGATTTAGGTAGACCTTCCATAAAAAAATTAGAAAGCACATTAGGAACCATTACTAATGATTCTTAAAATTCAGCTTCATAATTTAATACAAAACTTTACTGTTTGAGGTGGGCAAACTCCATGAAATGAATCTCAAGGATTTTTTGTCAAATACTTCATAAATCTTCTGCTAAATTCATCAGATGTGTTGATGAGACTTTAACCCTTGGTGACCAATCAAATGAACCAAACTTACTGGCTTTATTTTCAACTATGAATTTGAGTGACAATTACGTCTCTAACTTTTGGAACTAGGCACAAGCTGTACACTTATTCGATCCATCAAAGGTAGGAACAGTTAGCTTTCCTAGTTAATTTTGTAAAGCTTGGTTATGCTGATTTTCCATGGGCCTTTGTTCATTTCTCAGCCCATTTCTCATTTTGAAATTACAAAAAACTGTGAGGGACATTTCTGGCTAAATCTCTGGTGCAAGAGATTTGTATTCATTGTATGAAGCTACAGTATCATCTGTAATCAGATTCTGCTCCCCCATAGGTAGACCTTCTTCCCTTCATAAGCACTTAGGTTGAAAGAGTCTAGCTACAGAACCAATCATAGTTGTGTTGTTGTGGTTGTTATTGTTTTTTGAAGTACTCCCTTCAATAGTATGATTTGGGCTGTTCAAGGGATACTCAACTTTTGCATTGTTTGAACCAACTGGGCCTTCATATTTGTCAACTGTTGTTGGCCTTGGATAAGAGCATTAAAACGTGCATCCTCTTTTTTTGCATTTGACATGACTCTGTTGTCGCTTCCCTTTTTGTGAAACTCTTCTAACTTTGGACCTTGATGGTCTAAATCTGCATTCTAAAGTGCTGATTGAGCCTTTCTTCTTTTTCTTTGATAATAATTCTTTGTAACTGCTTTGCATGTGGTATTGCTTTCTCAATATTTTATCAAGATCACCAACTTTGATACCATTGTAATATCCCAAACAAAATTTTATGATTTTTAACAATTTCACAATTAAAATATATGAACCTTAACACCTTTTGATCACTAAGATTCTGTTGTGGGTAGGGTGAGAGCATATTGTGAAAAGGATATGACCAACTTTAAATTGTTTTGATTGTTGGTGGTAAGCTGCAAAACTTACAAAGCATGGAATTCAAATATGCATTGTTAGTTCTAGTGGCAAGCCTTTTAGAATGAATACAAATTTTAAAGTAAATTTGACAGAGAACCACACAAATTGATATTATGAAATAATACACAATCGTAGAATATACATTTGCTAAAAATTACCTCCAAAATATATAATAACCAACATAGAAAGATTCAAATATAGTCACAAGAACAAGTCTAAAATTAGGCAAATACTAGATATTGCTATCACAAAACCTTTGTGGTTGATGTAGAAATAAGCAGAGTAGTAGAAACCAATACTCTAAAATCTCGTGACTGTAAGTGTACAACATCTTGAGTTTGGCCATATGTCCACTCGAGAGAAAAGAAAATCAGATATAATATAAAGACCTTAATATGAAGAAATCTCCATAATTAAAGGTATGGCAGCTAGGATTATAGTACAAGGATCCTTATCACAAGATTTCATGACATGAACGGAAACAACCAAGATATGTGACCAGCTTTGGTCAATAATCTCCTCCAATTATTAATCATGCCACCATTTGACAATTATGGTGCCTCCAACTTCAATAATAATATTATTCATGAATGTATGAGCCCTTCTTCAATAAAATCGGCAAAATCAGTATGGATGCTACTAAAGGTACAACTGGGTATAATATATGGTATAGGCAATAAACCATGAACTAAATAACAATATTAAGTGTTAGAATCAAGGGAGTCTAGGTACAATCAAGGCAATAATATAACGATTTTCTGAAATCGACCACAATGCTGATATTTAATATGAAATTCTTAAACTCACTAAAATCTGCAATCACCAAGATGGAATTGGAAAATAATTGCAAGCTTTTTGCACTATTGTGATCTCTATATGAAACCACCATAAAGGATTGGAGCGTTTTCGTCCTCAAATCAGAATACCTTAAGGGTTTTTGTCCTCAGGCAAGAAGATGAACAAAGTCTAGTTTTGGAGAAAAGGAATTTGTTTTCATAAATGGATGCTTTCTTCTATGTCAAGCCTTTCCTTTCATAACTCTTTTAGTTTTAAATTCATTTTCCCACCTTATTCTGAAAATGTCTAAAAAATTCCTTTTTAAAATAACATTATATTGAACTTTTTTTCTAGACATATTTTTTAATAATAAAACATTAGTTTCCTTTTTATGAAAATAACAAGGTTAATATGGAAAAATTAAGTTAAATTATTTCCCTTGCTTCACCCCATTAGCCTATGGGAAATAAAATAATAGGTCAGGGGACTCTTGGTGACTTGAACTTGGAAAGGGGACACGACAGTGACAAGTTGAGTTGGAACATTATTTGATATCATGTATTATATAGATTTTCCTTCTATTGATTGAGTCAATAAAGTGAGTTTTTTGGATCTCCTATGCACATTTGAGAAATAGGTTGTGGGCTTGCCTAGGTGAGGTTGGATTTTGTTGTTGAGTTTTCTTCACTACTTTTTCATGGTTGTCCTTCCCAAGGAATCATTTGCGAACTACTTCTTTGCCTATATGGATAATAGGCGTCCTACCCCAACGTTTTTCCTGTATGGATAATATTTTTTGAGGTGTTATGAGTAGTGCCTTTGACATTGTTGCACTTCCATGAATCTTGGAGTATGTCATTCATCATATCCAAAGCATTCATTCATTCGAGACAAGAGAATGTGATATTAAAGGTTGCGAGAAATAGTAGAAAACGAGTTCCTTGTTGGAAGGATCCATTACCACGGGCATTGAATTGAATCTCTAAAGAGATAGAATCTTGTATCGTATTGGAATGCATTGAATATTGTACCCTATCACATTGGTTCATGGTAGTTTAGTAGCTAGCATGGTTTAGTAGTTCAGCAACTAGAGTTGTAACAATAAACATGGATCATTGATCAAAGCTACCTATGGTGGAATTCATGGGGAATTGAAATGGTCACCCTTGATTTTTTTTTGAAGTTTTTACTGTTTCCTGATATGATGTTTTGCTGATGTTTTGTTTGATGTTTTAAAATGCCATTCACAGTTTCATGCATAACTGATATAGATAACATAAAGGATGGAAATACTGAAAGAACTTGCTTGCAAATAGGAAAATCTTTCAATAATATATTTTATTGATAACATATCTGAAATCAGACTTAACATACAAAATCAGATCTGATAATTAACTGTTTTCAGCCCTGGTAATAGCTCATAGCAGCAGCAAATACATTTTAGACTTAGCTACAATCCACACCAATGCTATAGCCAACTGATTCCCTGATAACCAATGCCATGAACTAACTCTCCAACCCTGAAAAAAGCAGTTAAAGGCCTATACAACAGCAGGCTGTACTACTCAGAAACCATCAACAGGGGCGGCCTTGAAATATTCCGAGGAATTTTTTTTCATTTTTTCAAATTACAAATTACAAACCAATGCACCCATTAAGGTTAGCAGCTAAACCAAAACGTTGCTGAAGCAACTCTAACCAGAATGTACACCAGGATCCTGATGTGGGCAAGGTGTGAGCATTGGTCAGAGGATCTTAATCAAAATGCTTATGCAAGAACTCTAACCAAGAATGGCGCCGATGATGGCGAGCATATGGTCAGAGGGTCTTCTACACTAAGTACTGAAAGGGAACTCGACACCAAGTATGTGCTACTCAATCCAGTATGGAGTTGAGGCGACCATATGGCAGAGTATTACAAATTACAATGCTTGAAAGAAATAACTGAAATGCTGAAAGTACTCAACACCCAGAATGTGCTTTCTAACCCAGAGTGGGAAAGGAGCTACCATAGGGCGGAGGTAAAGGAAATACTATTGCAATTACTAAATGGAAAGTTGAGCATTACAAATTATGATAAGCAAGATAACCATTATTGTCAGTACTACTGCCAGCTTACAATAATAAGTTAATAACTTGCTCTCACTGTGAATCAACAGATAACTAGAGTTGCAACAATATATAGGAGTTTCTTTTACTGAATGAATGAAGCTTAGATCTGAAATTACACTAAGCAGACCAACCTCAAAATCTGCTTTATGACAGTCCAGAATTCCTTGTGCACAAACAACAGCCCTGTACTTCACAAATCTACTCACAACTTGCTCAAAACTTCATCAAATCTCATGAGACGAATTGCATAATGGTCCTAGTATGATGGCGACCAAATTAGAACACTGAGACTCACTCAAAAGACCCTATTTATTTAATGCACAAAACCCAATGCAGATCTGAAAAGTACGGCCCAGCAAGAGGGGCGATTTTACTTTAAAAATTCCATGCATCACTAAAAATTCTGAAACTTAAGACAAGGATTCGCCCTTCCCAGACAGAGGGATATAAACAATACCCAGAACAATCTTTTTTGTATTTTTTGAGTTATGAATTAAAACAATAATCTGCTGTAACTAAAATGCCAATCTGGAAAACCTCTAATATGCAAAATTAGAAACTAAATAGCCACAAGCTGATTACAATGCACAAATCCCAATGAAACTCACAAAACTATACTAATTCACCACTAGTTGCTGTGTTGCAAGCAAGAAGCAATGCCCGAGCTAGGAGGCCTTCATTCCTCGAAGCAATCCAATACCATTCTGGCAGAGTAACAATACTGTAGACCAAAGATCCTCAAATGAGAACCAAAGGCTTCCTTTTGTAGTTTCCTGTTGACCTTCTCGAAACCCTAATCTCCTTTTGAGTCAAACCCTAATTCCCCAATAGATGGCGTCCCACTTTCCCAAGCAATATTTTAATTATTACTTTATTCCTTCATTGAAATTGGCGTCCACTTTTGATTGGAATAAATCTTTTAATAAAAACATAATTACTTCCTTTAATGAGGCGCCCACCCATAAAGAACCTCTTTTTAAAACAACTTAAAGTAAAGTTGCTAGGCCAAGGGGTCAATGTTAAAATATAACATTAAACATGACTTCATTAAAATAATTCAACTTATCACCTCAAACTGCATCCCGAAGCCAGAGTCTGAATACGCCAATTAAGTCAGCTAAAGAGGAAAGTCAACTGCGCCTGAGACCAACCAGTTTACTGCCATAAATAGAATTTACTAAAAATAGTAAATTCCTGAAGATGCTCAGAATGCCAAGAAGAACATACCACTGCGAAGCTCTCTGAAAACCCAGAAAGAATCCGCCATTGAAACAACCAACCTCGAGCAAGAGCATCCTTCAAAAAAGGAAACCCTAATTTTATCTTCCAACTAGCCTACGGGTCTCCGGAATAGGCCAACGGTCACTGGAACGATCAAGCTCGAGAAGGGGACATTACAGGCCTCCTTGAATGGGGTGATCAGCCTTATAAAATCAAGTTTTGGCCAAAAAATATGAATCAATACTTGCAATGGGGCGCCCTCAGGTGAGGATTCCAATGGTCAAACACCTAGAAAGAGAACCGAAGTCATCTCGGAGCTATGAACCTTTCTTCATTTTCAGACCATATGAAAGTAATTTCATGAATATGTTAAAAGTAACTTCAGACCTCTGAAATCTGCTTCAAAACACACCAAAAGCCAACCAAAATGAAGCCAATAACTCGACACACACAAAAACTCAAAACCCACTTCAAAAGTATTTGAAGATCTTCATCTTCCTTAGCAAAATACTGAGAAAGCCAAAAAACTGTGAAGCTCAAGATGATTCGTGAATGAAATCACACCAAACCCGGCTAGGGTGGGTCTTTCACCACTGAAACCAACTCCCATTGATGAGGGGTTTTGTCCTCAACATGCAGCAGTAAACCTCTGGAGAAAATCCATCAGCATCCTGTTATGTAGCCAACTAAGAGATAACAAAATGATGCCCCAAAATGAAGTTATATAGAGCCAAAGAGAAATTAGGGTGACTCAAGTCCAACATACTTTCCCTCCAAAAAGCTATGCCCTTCTCCACATTAACATTTAAATAAAATATTTTAACTCTCCTTATGTCTCCCTTGGGTATCCCACTAAAGAGGCAACTAAATTGCTTTGGTTGCTTTAAAAATAACCTAAGTCATTGCACTAGGCGCCAAGGTGCTTTTTTTACATGATCCTCTCACTCCATCATTTAAGTTAAAATCACTTTATAAAAACAACTTAAGTGAGGAATATAAATAATGAATAAATCAAACCTTAGCCAAACCCAACGATCAAATTGGAAGGGACACTGTTGAAGTAGCCTGGGCCAGGACCAATTACTAGAAATAGACTTACTATTTTTAGCAATTGCTAAAAATAGTAAATACATGGAAACACCAAAGTAGCATAGAAATTAAAGAACACTGCAACTTACTGTAAACAGTAAGTGATGGAATTGCCCCCTTGCTAAAATAGAAAGTCCTACCCAAAACATTGAAAACCTCCACAGAAAGAAATTGGCTCTGAGTTCCCTTACCAAACTCCACTTAGCCTACAAGAACTCTGGAATAGGCTATTGTGCAACTCCACTGCTTAGAGGCAAGGATGTGGGACATTATAGTCCTCCCTCCCCAAAATTGCTTGTCCTCAAACAATGCATCGCAAGATGCTGTAAAATCTGCTCACTCTCCCAAGTGGCATCCTCAACTAGTGAATCTAGTCATTTCACCAAGTACTTGGTAATAACTCTCCTCCTGACGGTCCACTCTTTGAAATCAATCACTGCCTTTTGAAAAAGCACCAACTTGCCCTCCTCATCCAATGGGGGCAACACTGTTGAAGGAGTCACATTATGTCCAAGCACCTTCTTGAGGCGTGACACATGAAAAACATTGTGCACCTTAGTTCCCTTTGGTAACCTGAGCTTATAAGCCACCTCCCCAACTTTCCTAGCAACTCTAAATGAACCATAGAAATGAGGCTTTAACTTCTCCGCCCCACTCTTCTTGAGAGTGGACTGTCTATATGGCTGCAATCTCACATACGCCATGTCACCCACCTCAAACTCTCGCTCTATATGGTGCTCATTAGTGTACGACTTTTTCTGATTTTGTGCATGCTAAATGTTTTCTCTCAATGATCTCATAATGCTCTAGCTCTCCTTAAAGAAGTCCTTAGCTCTAGGCACCCTACAATCACCAAATACCAAATCAATGAAGCTAGGAGCTTCATAACCATACAAGGCCATGAAAGGTGACATCCTGATAAACATGAAATGTGGAGTTGTAGCAAAACTCCCCCAAATGCAACCATTTTACCCACGTTTTCTGCTGTCCCGAAACATAGTTTCATAGGTAGCCTTCCACCCATTTGTTGATTATCTTAGTCTATCCATCT
>VDFB02201036.1:0-17316 GCA_007258455.2 Sequoia sempervirens | reverse complement strand
ATTTTGTTCAAAATTCAAGATGCAAGCTCTCCTCCCTTAGAGAAGAGAAGGCCTATTAAACCTAACACTCTTATGCAACACTTCTTAAGTTCTTGTTGATGCAGTATTAGATGCAAAGCTTCAAAATAGGCATGGTTATATAAATTCTCATCTCACGAATATAATTGCATCAAATTAAGAATTTTCAATCCTTTATGGTCTAGACAAGAGAAGTATGGAGTAGTGTTCCAATGCTAAAGTCTTATATTGTGAATCTCTTTTCTATGAGTGGTTCAAAAATGAGGAATCTGTCTTCTGCACCAAATGAGAAATATTCACAATATGTGCTAGGAAGGAATAAGTCCATAAGATCGAGTATGCAAGAACTAAGAATTACAAAATTGGCTTACATTTGACTTCCAAACACAAAAAATTTCACACTTTTCGATGTTCCCATGTAAGTCAAAAAATATATGTGCATAAGTTGTAAAGTATACACTTGAATACATGTAACTCATATCTATTGAACCATGAATTTATAATTTGCAAATATGGACACCATCGATAAAAAAATTTGTATTAAGCAAATAGCCATGTACGCATACATCAATATATGTCGATATAAGTATAAAATATAGTTGCAAAATAGCCATATAGGCTTACGAGAATGCCATACAGGCATTCAATGTCAAGTGTATCCAATGCAAAATATGTACAAAATTGCCATGTAGGCATACAACAAAGGGCTCTGTGCATTCAAAATTCATTTCTCTCCATGCTCTGGTTCAAATACAATTTTCTTTCCCTTTGCTGGGCGATCCGATGGCGATAAGTCTGTCACCCGTTTCTGCTGTGCTCGAGGAGTGCTCCTACTGCTCCTCCTAGTTTTTAGCTTCTGGTGAAGTTTCAACTGTTACAATAAGAAGTAAAGACATTAATATATAGAAATTACATTATAAAAATTAATATATTTAACAAAATAATCACTTACGGTCATCTCACGATCACTCTCCTCGATGGAAATATTTGCACTTCGATGCTCAGGTGTGCTCAAGCCCTGTATAAACCATCCAAATAGGAATTAAACTATGAATCAATAATGGTTTGATTTTTCACTAGAGCTAGTTCATCTATAACAATGAATGTAGATTGAAATTTAGTAATTTGCCTCATACCTCCCCTATCAAAGTCATCGAGGATTGTATAGCAGAGGAAACACCAATATCCATTGCCCTCATAACATTTGGCGGTGTTTCTGTCACCAACATCTGAAAATAAAACAACAAATTATTCAATCACAAAAAAGGTACAATAGCGATCCATGTGATGACTTATAATGTATGAGATCTAATGAACAAAAATTTGAGTACAAGTATTAAACATATATATTTCTATTATTGGTTATCGAATTTGAAGTAATGCTTTGATTTTGAATGAGATCTGTGTAATGCAACATAAGGTCAACAATATGAATATAAACTACACAAATCTATTAAACTTAGAATTCATTACTTAAGTTCTCTTTAAATTCTATATTACCTCTATGAACGTTTGATGAAATCTACTAGCACTCAGAGGTGTTTCCTTGAAACCTCCAATAGTACCTTGTTCAACATCCAAAATCACATATTAAAATACCATTCATAAAACAATGCTATTAACACATGTAATAAATTTATAATTGCTTACTAACTTTACATACCCCACCGATAGGTGTACTGCAAAAATAAGTAGGTGGATGACTAGTGTATCCAGTCTCTACACTGTGACCCTGCAATTTTATTAAAATAATAAAACTAAATTAGTTAATCTTGCATTTCATAATCAAAATTTAATAAATTAAATTCAATGAACATGCTGAATTTTACTTGAGTGTCAATGCCATATGCATCATGCAAAATTTCAGCCATCCTCTCCATCCCCATAGATGCATATGGATCAGGCTGTGTAGTAGCATATGGATCCTGCGTAGCACCCTCTTGAGTGTCGGTAGGGTCATATGAACAAGTCACCCCGCAAGATTGACACACATGGGTTCGAAGGCCACCACCTGAAGACTCCCCTGGATGGCGCTTTACAATAGGGCTAGTGTGATGGATGACACTCTGGGTCAAAGTTGTGATCACCTGCAATGTCTCTATGTCGGCACTCTCCTTCACAACGGAAGGCATCACAATCTCTGCTCATGAGGCGGCCTAGCGAGAGGTTGTCTCCCTTGCCGCGTAGGATCCGGTTATGCACCGGGCCCATCCCCGAGCTGACCCCCCACCTCTCCCCTGGAACTCCCTCATATCAAAATAATTTGGGATTTGGTTCAATACAAACTCACTGTATAGTTTCCTAAGAAAATATTGGGGGGCTTCACAATTATTGCACAGTGGGTAATCAAAGACCATATACCATCTTTCATAAAAATGGTTCTTAATCTCTTAGTGGTGGCACCAATGAATAGGAAACCTCTTTGCATTGAGGGTAAGATTTTGATTTGTTTTAGTGTCAATGAATAGAGAGCACAAATCACCTTTAGTAATTTTTAAATCTTTTACTTGTTTATATGATAATTTATGCATAATATGCCCTAGTTGTTGCCCCCTATCTTGCCATCCAGATATTTGTTGGGTGATTGCATCTACATTTTTAACATGTCTTTCAATGAATTTTCTAGAAGCATTCTTTTGTGGTTGAAGCATTTGGATCACTCAACCTACTGATAAGATCCTCAAGTTGTTTTCTATTGTTCTCAATTTCACTCCTCAAATTTTCTTGAGTGCCAGGAGGGAATTGAGAGAATGGTGGGGGAGGTTGATTTTGTTGAGGATTTTGTTGTTGAGGATTTACCTCCTCTTCTTGTTGAGGATTTGCAGGATTTCCTACAAATTTAAAAAAAAAACAATCAAATCTAACCGAAAACAAACAAACTTAATTTCAAACTAACAAATAGTAAACAATACTTACCTCCTGCATCTCTTCGTCGTCGTGGCACCATATTTGCAGACAAAATCCAATTGTTTTTTATGAAATTTGCATAAGTCCTTCCTCCTAGAACGCGAGCACGAAAATGAGGGTTTTTGGCCGCAGGCAGAGCTGAGAAACAGTGAAAAGCAAATGATACACATTTCACTTTTTTTCTTTCTTTTAAAAGCACATAACGCGCTCGTGTTATAACGCGAGTGCGTTATGTGTTTCCCCATTTTTTTCCCATTTGGCCACAAAAGTGCGACCAACTTCGTGCACCCGCCCAATAGTATATATAAATAATATATAAAATATTATTATTGTCTTATTATATATTATATTATATTATATGTAATATATATACATATTATATATATAATAGAATTTGTTTTTTCAATATGAGCATCACAATAGATCTCAGTTTGATTTGTGGTTGTCATGGTAGGGTTTAAATGAGCACTCATTTGTAATGGAAGACTAGGATCTCAAGTAACTCATGTAATAAAAAAGATTGAAAAATAAAGATTAGAAGTTTAGATTTAGATTAAAAATGTGAAAATTTTAGTGGTATATTAGATCTAAAATTAAACCTTAATATGATTTTAAGGGTGGGTGAAAAAGATATAAAATAAAGCTAAAAATCATTGTCAAAGACACAGTAATGAAACAAAGTGATTGTAACATTTTTTTTTCTTTTATCTAAAAGTGAGATGTATATGCCATACATATATTGATATGGAAAACTCTGATATGGATAAGAAATATTTAAAAAAATAGTTTGTGTAAGGTAGAAAGGTTCACCAAATATAAGCTAATTAAATAAATGTAATTAATTAAATATAAATAAAGGTATATTATGTATGATAGTTGAGACTAATAAATCATATTATTGTACTAACTACTTTAAAAAAATAAATGCAAGGGATAAAATCATTATGATAGATTATATTATATTATTTATATAATATAATATAAGTAATATATATAATATATTAAAATAAATAATATGTTATATATAAACATATAATAATATACAATAATATTATATAAATAATAAATAATATATAAAATATTATCATTATCTTATTTTATATATATTAATAAATAATATATAATACTTGATTTATTATTAATATCTATAAATAAATAAATTTTATATAAATATATTTCAAATATATATCAATTATTTTAATGCAATAGATTTACTTAAATTTAATTTATATAATTTATTGTATTATTTAATTATCTTAGATATTTTTATATAAATAATTTATTTTAAAATACAACAAATAATCTTTTAATATAAATCTATAAATGATTCATAATCCAGTGCTTACCAGCAGATAAACCTTCAAATTTCCCATGCCATCATAAAATGTGAATAAATTGGAGTTGTGTTGAAAAATGTGGGAGAAGAAATACCTAAGTTAATAACAAACGGGGCATGTACAGTGTTTGATGCGGGCATGTGAACAGTGATCTGTACAAAGTCTAGCGGTGATAGTGCCCAGCCGTGACAGTGACGTGTTGAACGGAAAAGGGAAATGGAAAATATATTTGTTTGACTCACCTAAAATCTCAAGGCTTAGTGTGTGATACTTAAGTCCAGCCGTCCAGCATGACGTCCCTGCCATAGTATTCTCAACGGGAGGATACACAAGCAATGTTTACCATGAATTCAATGACGGTTTGCTACCTCTCTACATAACATCCCAGCATCTCCACGGACAAGTGGTGTTTGTTATTCTTGAATACCATGCTTGCTGGATGATAAAATATGGAGACATTATTGCACGGCTCACCAATTATTCAGTCATTGATTTTAGCCAGGATAAGTGAGTCCAATGCTTTCCAGAGATGATAATCGACCTCAACATACACAATGAATTAAGTGTAAATCCAGACCTCATGAAAGATGGTAAAAGCATTGGAGATTTCTGGGAACTTCTGAGCAAGGCCTATGCCCCAAGATTGAGTTTCATGCCTCAAACATAGAGCATACATGAAGAAAAGTCATACTCCTTAAAAGCCTCTGGGCTCGGGAATGTTTGGCAGCCAAAATTGGTAATAATATCAAGGCGAAAGTTGAGGAGATTGATGAACCAGAAGGAAATGGTTAAGTTGGTGAAGAAAATTGGGTTCAAGGTAGAAATACTGAATCCCAAAAGAAACACCAGGATGGTAAATATTTTTCGAGCTTTAAACTCGTGTGATGTTATGGTGGGATTTCATTGTCCTGCCACGACAAACTTTTTGTTCATGAGACTTGGTGCTGTGTTTATACAGATTGTGCTTTTGGGTACTGGCTGGGCTTGTGCTACCTATTATGGAGACCCTGCCGCCAAGTTAGGATTAAAATATCTTGAGTACAAAATCCTTCCAGAAGAGAGCTCTTGTTTGTAAAGTATGCAAGAATTGATCCAGTTCTTAGAGACTAGGAGTCCATTAATAGGAAGGGATGGGGTGAGAAAAAAGGGTGTATCTAGATGGACAGAACGTCAGACTTTCTTTGAAACGGTTCAGAGAGAACCTTCTCACTGCCTTTTCCTATGCGCATGTCAGTAGACATAGGAATTTGGCTTCACTTAAAATGTAGCGTGTGATGGTGGTGGATGGAGACACAACATAATATAAACACAAAATATTACCACATGAAATATGTTCAATGTGTTGCTGCACAACTTACATTAATCCATCAACATTGAATGCTACAACATTTTCATGATCACTTGATACATTACATGATGCTTCAAAATATAGAGATCTTAGAGACAATTTTAGAACCTAGGCTGATTTGATATTTTAGATAAATCACTTGACAAATATTTAATGTTTTATGCTCTTCATTCTTATCCTATTTCTTTCTAGACCTTTACATGTAATTGTAGACACTTAAAAATGTCCTAAATGATAATTCATCATCTTTTCACCTATTTGATTAAATTAACTTAGTTATTTAATTAAATGTTTCATTTTTGTTTATTGATCTAATTAATCTAATTAGGTTGATTCCTACCCTCTCACACTAACATTTCATCTAGTTTGATTAAATAATGCAAATTATTTAATTTAAACCCCTCCCTTTATCTCTTCTCATTTAGTTATTAAATCTAAATCATTTAATTAAATGCCATTCATACCCTTTCATTAAATAAATCAATAATTTAATAAATATCCTTACATTCCTCATCTTGCACATTTAAATTTAGTTCTAATTACTTAATTGCTATTTTCCCCTCCAAATCCATTTGCATTATTCTCCTATTTGGCTCCAAAAAGGAATGATTTCTTTTAAATAAACTTTATAACAGATTTTCAAAGTTGTTACAATGTGTTTGTTTGAATCATTCTTATCCCTTGATCTTTCCTTGATCCATGTGATCTTTGATTCTCATTCATTGATGAGAATATTTGATCTATGTGCTCACCCTTCATTCATTATTTACCATTGATTGATCAAATTGATCTCATCCATTGATTCTTCATTTGTTTTCCTATAAATACATCACTATTTAGAGAGAAATGGATCCATCTTTTGATAGAAAACTTATATTGTTAAAAATCACACTCATTCACATCGATGTTTCATGTTTAAATAGCATTTTAGATTAATTTTCATGCATAGTTAGCTTAAGCATCCATTAATGGCTTCCATGGTAACTTAGTTCACATCCATTTAGCATATTTTTGAATCTAGGGCTTGCATCTTTGAATCTTGTACACTTTTAGCATAGGTTGCATACATTTACATCAAACATCTTAGCTTTTATCATATTAATCTAGTTTTTATCATGTTTTCGTTCATCTTTTCCATCAATTTTCATTGATTTTAATCAATAAAATCAACTAGAAAGGCTCATATTATCCAAGGAATTGGGAAAGGTTCTTCATTCCACATCAATGCAACACCACTCCTCCAATAGGATAAGATTCAATGTCTTAGAATAGATCTGTTTGTCAAGTTTTCGTGTTTTAGCATGTTAGTTTTAATGGTTTCTTTATTTTTATTTGATATTGAATATGTTATAGGGATTGATGCTTACTGGATTAAATATGCCTCAAATCCATATGGATTAGGTGTAGTTAACCTATACTATGACATTGGTCACATTTTGGCGCTAGAAGGAGGGCCTACTAACTTTTTTTTTGATGAATTTCTCTTAAATTTCTTTGAGTTGTAGGTTCCTGGGATAGAGTGACACTTTTGGAAGCTACAAAGACGTTATTTTTCACCAAAGCAATGTATTTCCAAAGGTGTTGCAATATAGCAATGCCATTGTTTTTTAGCTATAGTGACACCATTATTTTCTTACTTTTACAGTCTATTTTAAAATGACCATATCTTGGTCATATGGAGGTCTTTTTCAGAATTTTTTTTTTCAAATGGCATAGAATTTCATGCTCTATGCAATGATGTAGGTTTTTTTCAATTTTGTTAGAGTTAAATTTTCTAATTTTACACTTAAAATCAAATCACATTGCAACTTGGTCTAGATTGTAGGGTTTTAATGCTTAATCGTTTATCTAACCCTAGCATCTTCTTGTTTTCTTGATTTCATCTAAAATTTGGGACATGGATTGTAGGTTTGAAGAGGATCATGAAGCAATTAATTTTAAAAAAGGCATTTAAAGCTCATTGTAAGAAGTGTTTTGATACTTATTGGATAATTATAACCTATCATATGTTGATTTGCTCCATGGTTTAGGACCACTAAATTTCCATTGGGTTTTAAAACTTACAATATTATGACAACTAGCTTTCAATTGGGCTTAAAATTCATAAATGCTTTAAGTATTTTCAAACGTGGTTAAAATTGGACCTACACATTCTCATCTTGTTGTATCAGTTCAAATTGGACAAGACAACCAAACACTTCCATTTGGTGCTTAAAATGAATTCATTGTGCTTTACAAGGTGAAAATTAATGAGTTCTTGCTTTGTTGTGACACACTTGTAGTGTGTATCCACTCCCCTTGTGCTTTGTGTGATCTTGGGTGAAGAGAAACACTCAAGTGTACTTTGTTGCTTGTGTGCACTTGTAGTACATATCCCCTCCCCTTGTGCTTCGTGTGATCTTGGGTGAAGAGAAATACTAAAGTATATCTCCATGCTTTGTGTCACCCTTAAGAGAGGGCTTGCTATGAGACACACCCCGTAATGGGAAACTCATAGTCAAGTTCTTGCAAGAACATTTACTGATGGGTTTTAAATAAAGGATGTAAAATCATGAGAAATTAGCATCAATTTGTGCCAACAATAGACTACACCTAATCATGTGCCTTAAGTGGAACAAGAATGGTTAAAGAGCCTTAAGTGACCAGTGGGTGAGTGTTGGTTCCAGTGTTCTTGGTTTGTCGTCAATAAGAACCTTGTTTAAATAGTGGCCAACTTTGTCCATCCAACGAGTTTTCAAAGTGGTGCATTGGAACTTAGATTCCGAGAAGGTACTTGCCATGTCCGATTTTAGTTAAAGTGTAGATGTTAAGACTTCATTCTTAACATACCTCTATACGCTTTCTGTAATTGCATGTAAAATCATCTCTTCTAGTACGAAGGGCATGAGGCAAGCCCACTAAGAAAAACGTACCCAATTCAGCTAGGGATATTATATTGCTTGTGAGTCAGTTTAATACTTTTCTTGGTTCCAAAACATTTCAAACACACATCAACATGATTCATCAAACTTCAAACCCCTTGATTTAGGCATGGATATCTTTTTGAAAAGTTTTGATATTACTGCTTGTCCCTTAGGAATTTTTCCTTAGAGGCTTCTAATTATTTTGGCTTATATCTAAATCCATACTTTCCCAAAGGTTAACATGAGGAACTATGTTCTTAGCTTCATAATTTTCACATAATGGACTTTGTGAAATGAGGGTTGCTTTGACATAGACATTTTAGTTTGAACTATAACTAAGACTTTCTTGATGTGGTGAAAAATAACTTCATTAATCCAAGATTAAATCAAATGAATACCCCACATTGATGTATGCTCAAACATTGACTCTCCAAAACAAGAAAATTGAGGCAAGGAAAGTATTGCAAAACATTGAGTCCAAGTTCTTTTACCCAAAATTATTTAGTTCTATTGTCAAAATCATTGGTTCCTATTTCCAAAGTCATTTGAGTTCTATTTTACCAAAATCATTGAGTTCTTAGGGTTTTATCACTTTAGAGGTATAGCATTTTTCGCACTACCTTGGTCTTGCAAAACTAAGGTTCATTCTAGGTTAACATTTTGGGTCAAATATTTCATCCACCCTTTACCATATTTCACACTTCACTTCACCAAACTTTATAAACTTTTGGACACACCAACACTTTGGACTTAGACATCTTACAACCCAAACCCTAACTTAGCTACTTTGTGTGTGAAATGAATCATTTTCCATGCATTTAATTAACTTAGTTATTGCATTTGTGGACTAGTTTATCTTGAAGGTCACAAGTCTACCTTAAAGATTTACAAGTTCATTGTCATCTTTATCCTTGATATCAAAACAATCAAACCTATAGTCAAAAGTTTTGTTCAAAAGTTTAGAAAGTTCATCCCCCATATCACTCACCATTTTCATCACCCACTCACATCATTGGCCCAAAACACCTTAGAGCTTCACTTTTACAACAAGGTCAAAACACAAGAAAAACATGGAATATAAACTTGATTCATACATCATGAGTGATCTAAATCAACCAAACTATCAAAGCCTTACAATACCAATTGATTATCAAAGCTCACATTTATACAATTCACATATGGGATCATTATATCCTACAAACCTCAATGCTACAACAAATGTGAGTATGCCCAATCTAAATTTTGGAACACCTTTCCCTATGCTATATTTAAATCAAAGTCAAAACCTGCAAATCTATCAACCAAACGATCAATACACGAGTCTTCAACAAAACAATATTATCCCATCAAACCAATACATGTCAAATATGAATATACCAAATACAAACTTACCAAACATAAACATATCAAATCCACACTTGGTGAACTATGGGATAGATACCTTTTCAAATCACACAAATGTTGTTTAAAATCTAAACAATATATTGACAACTCAATGTATTGATCCAAATTAAGGTAACACCATGCAAAATCAAGGTTACCTAAATCAAAGCAATGTGTTTCCCAACCACAACAATGTTCAATGCCAACCTATGATGAAAAATATCAACATCATCCAAAATCAGAACATTGTCCAAAATCAATTTGTGCATGATCCCATACAAATACTAGACAAGTGTATACTCCAAACATGTTTGACCAACAACCAAATCAACTATAGTCAAAATTAAAATCAGGATCAAATTTTGCGACATCAAATTGCTTCACTTACCAAAATAGTTGATTCATTGTACCAAAAGGAAGTTCCACCCCAAAATAAACACACTCCCCCATTGGTTAAACCATGTCATCAAAACACGGAGTTGTGTCCACAACCATATCAAGAACAACATCCTCAATATCAAGAAGTTGGATATCAAAATCAACAATCTCAACAAGATCAATCACCACACCTCCAAGATGAATCACAACTAGATCAATATCAATAAGCACAAATCTCACAAGATGAAAAATGTGAATACACTCCTTTAGGGGAGCCAATCGAATCAACATTAAACACGTTAGTCCATGCTAAATTTATCAATATTCTAGAATCATTAAATGGGGGTGAACCTAGCGTCAATTTCTCATGGTATGATGATAATGCTTATTGTGAATACCATAACACAAAAGGTCATGACATGTCAGATTGCAACCAACTCAAAGATCTCATCCAAGACCTTCTTGATCAAGGAAAAATAACTGTTGAGGACAATGATCAAGATTCAACCACTAATGATAGCAGTGACAATCTCTCCACCACAATTATTGAAAACAATGATCAAGATCTATCCATTAATGAGCACCTTGAAGATGTTTCTATCACATCCAATGATCAAATCAACATACATCAAGAGTCACTTTTTAATCATGATAAAAACCCATCAACAATATCCAATAATGATCCATTTCAAGAAGCGTTAATATCATTTGATCATATGTTTGAAAAAATTGACAATATCCCCACCACCATTTTTTAGGATAAAATTCAAGATTCGTCTGCCAATGATCATGTTGACATTGTCTCTACATCACCTAACGAGTTGGAGGACATATCTCAAGAATTTTTTCTAAAGCATGATCAACATCTTTTACCAAAATCTAGCAATGGTCCTTTCCAAGATATATTGACATCATTTTACCTCATTATTGCTGATATTGAATAAATCCTTAAATCAACACTTGATCAAAATTCACTTGAAGATCAAGAAAATATTAATCCAATACCCATGCATAATGAAGACATTCAAGATCCATTTATAAGCAATCCATCCTTTAAAATTGACCCATGTGAAGAACTTGATCCAAAGCACGTTGAAAGCAATTCCAAAAATAATCAAGATCAAGGATCCATATCTCCAAGATACTACCATGATCTAATGGGTATTCTCCAATCCATACAAGATGTTTCAAATAGTGATTATATCCATATATCACATACTCCTACATCTACCCATGAGATGCTAACTCCTAATGGACATGTAGATGATCTTTATCCAAAAAAAGAGTCTCATATTGATGATATCATTACCAAGGAACAAGAGTCTCCTACTCTTAATATCTTTGCACATGATCAAGGCATAGAAAAATCCATGGACATATCAAAAATTAACCATGAAGAAGACCTCCACATGGATGGTGAATCTGAAACATCCTTTAAAGAGCAATAAAAATGGGATCATGAGGAAGATTCCTATACGGATTGTAAAGCATCAATACCTTTTGAAGAAGCCTCAAAATCAGACACCTCCTCCATACAAATTGAATAAAGTGAGTATGAGGATATCAAGCATTATCAAAAATCAACAAAGCTAAACAATCTTGAACAACAAGGAAAAGTTTTGTCAGTAGCAGAATCAAAGCATGTCAGTAATACTCCCATAATACTCAAGGAAACTTTATCTAATGCAAACACCAACATGGGGAGCATGAAGAGTCCTTATGATGAAATGGATACTAACACTCCAACCATTCATATCATGAATCATCGTCCATGCATCATTCCACCCACTAATTGGGACCAACCACAAGAAAGAGCTCTCTATCAAAGAAAAGAGAAAATCATTGAAGCAAAATAATTAGAAAAGAAAAATGGACAAGAAAAATTCAAACTGACACCAAAGAAAAATAAAGAAAATAATCCCTATCAAACTCCATTAGTCGAAGAAACTATGGGGAAAAATCAAAAAGGGAAGTTCATCCATCAAAACTATCCATTGTTGAAAAAGAAATCTTCAAGAGTGACCTACAAAATATATGAAGTTGGTCCCAATCAAACCTCCATATCCACCCACCATTGCTCATCATCCAAAGTTTGGAGAATCAAAGATTCCAAAGTGTTGACCAATCCATCTGAATCTCGTATCCCTCAACACATTCCACCATCCACTTCGACATCCATGGTATCCAACTCCCGTATTGACCATGTATTTGTAGTAACTCTTTATCATAAGGACTCTAAGGGCACTCTATCATGATTTGTGCTTCTAGGTAAGGTTAACTCTAGTATCAATAAGGAAGACAAAAAAATCTAGGGGTTATGTTCAAGCTCACATATCTTAGCAAAAAAAATTCTTCAAGTAGGATATTGTTGGCACATCATGATAACAACAACATCTATATCAGCACCAACAGTATCTATATCAGCACCACTAGGTGGTTCAACATGAGCGTAAACTTTTAAAATAAAAAATCAAGAAAATAGTCAAGAGAAAAAATTTCCTCTAGTGAAAACCACTTTGGTGGCACTTTGGGAAAGCACCATGATGAAAACCTAGAAAACAAGCTTCATGAGTAGAATCAACCATCTATGTGCACCATTTCAAGTGGAAGCATCTCATCCCATCCATAATAAATCCCACATTCCATCCATCTTATCTATAATAAATCTAGGAACCCTTCATTATCCAATCCATTTTCATCCATCTAACTTATTTTGATCTTAATAAAGGTTCAATACATGTAATTCACACTTGCTTATGGTAAACATCTTGACATGGGTTACTATCATTGGTCCTATCCTAACCAAAATTATTTGAGCCATGAGACATTGTCCAAAGAGGCATACTCTATCCAAACATGTTATCCTATCACAAGATAATCCTTGGTACCCTTCTCATACCCATCCATAAATCCATCCATTTATCCACACATCCACCCATATCATTCCATACATTGCTAGACACTGGGGGTAGATACTTACATCTTGTTTCAAGAATAAATCTTGAGCTATATCTTATAAACTTATGTGGTGATCTAAACATTTGCTAAACACAAAATAAAATTGGTCAAATCATTTGTAAGCAAAAATATAAATCACTAGCCCATGGCACATTTTGACGAGAAGATGTTCCTTATCAAGCTTTATCCTTTATCAAACATCAATCCAAACAATCAATATCAATTGCATCTACCTTGCACTTCAATGTCACATCAAATTATTCCAATGGATTTTGTTCCAATCCTAGCTTCAAAATATTGATATATCTTATATCCAATTGATCCATCATCATCTCAAGATATATCATTTCCCAACCTTTGTGTTGTTCAACACTATCCTTGCATTGTTGTGCATCCTCAACAATGTTATCACTATCGGTAATCTATCAATCAGATCAATCAATCCTAGCTTGACTTTCAGCAAAATCCCAAAATAGATCATTGAAATCATCACATATCCATACACTCATCAACATCATGCGAAAAATACAAAAACACTTGCAAAATCTCATCAAAAATCCAAAAACATCAAAATCCTGTACAACTAAAATCCAACAACATTTGAAAATTGTAAAGTCAAAATCCAAAACATCCAAAAATAACCAAAAATCCCTAAAAAGGTTAAAACATCAAAAAATAAAATAAAAAATAGTACCTTGTCAAACTACATTGTCTCTGAGCTTGAACGTAGGAAAGGCCATCACTGATGTGCCCCCAAGGAACTTTAGGTTAGTAGTCCATCATAATAAACTAACAATCCATAAACTGTTCATCTCTTAGTAATAAGTCAAAGTTAGTCGAACTACGTGGTCTCTGCATGCATGATGTAGGCAAGGATCATCTTTTATAAGCCCTCGAGGCCCCTAGGATAGTCTTTTAGGTTAGGTTTTTGGTCAAAATTCAAAAAACCCCAAAACATTGGAAAACTTAGAAAACACCAAAACACTTGAAAATTAAAAACCCAAAAACATTAGAAAACCTTGGAAAACCTTAAACAACTCAAATAATTGAAAACCAAAACATTCACATAAACATTCAGAAAAAGACCAAAAATAGCCTCAAAACATTTTCAAAATACCAAAAAAATTAAAATATTAGAATAGAAAATCTCAAAACCATCCATCCCATTTCACTTTCACCCATGTAATAAATTGATCATCACACTCACCCTTTGGTAACACAAACAAAAAACAAGTACAACAATCAACGAATGTAGAACCTTTAAACACAATAATCAAACTCTTGATCATTATCAAACATGTCAATCAAACCTTATATTAATGGCCTTTCAAACAACCTATCAACCCACCAACATTTGATAACATGTCCTAGGATGCATCCTTCCTACAATGGGCATTATCATTGGCAATCCCTTTCGATATTTATCCTCAAAACACACCTTTGGCAAGAGATATAGATAACATTGTTTGTTTTTTGATCTTGTCTTATAATTTATCTTATTGACCCATTCTGAGGACCTCTCAATGATGTCTATCAAAACAATTTAGAGAGAAAGGAATGGGGCATCGATCATTATCTTTTGTTTGGCATACTTAGTTGAGTGTAGGGAAGTCGTTTAGAGTAAATTGTTGACTATCATGTATGCTTTTGTCTGAGATATTATGAACTTCTAAACTACATTCCAATGAGGTTTCTATATGTCAAGGTGTGAACAAGTACTAGCCTATTTGTTTTTCAGATTCAAAGTCCATCACGCTAGATACAACAATATCCTAGTTTTCAATACCTTGATGAATTGTGTCTATGTGTTATATCAAAAATAAGGAACGACGAAGAGTCCCAATCTTGAATATGAGCAAATCATCACTCTCATCACCATATCTTATAGTCTCAAAAGAATCATAGGCTTGTTGGACTTCTAAATCAATCTCAAAATCAATGGTAATCCATCCATCTTAAATTCTTATTATTCTTCTATCTTTACTAATAGTTCTATTCAAGTATCGAATATGTGTGATATATCAAAATATACATGAGGCTACCCATGGCCGATGACTGTCTGTACATCATAAATTATGTCTACATCAGACATTTGAGCTTTCTAGTCCTCTTTGAGTTGAGCCTGTGTTCACTCTTTGTCACGATACCAACTTGAAATTGTAAATTTTTTCTTGATCTCTTGAGGGGGAAGGGTATTAGCTTATTTCCTTTCGCTAGGGTAAGAGTGGGGCATCCAAAAAAATTAGAAATTTTTAAATTTTTCATCTAAGTAGAAATTTTTAAATTTTTCATCTAAGTAGAAATTTAACCTAAATAGCGTTAGTCTTTGAACCAACATAATAGGTACCTCGCTTCAAAGAGGGGAAAAATGTAGACACTTAAAAATGTCTTGAATGATATACACACTTGAATTTGATATACTAACATTGTTTCATCCTAAAATTCATCCTCTTTTCACTTGTTTGATTAAATTAGCCTAGCTATTTAATTAAATGCTTCATTTTCATCTATTAATCTAATTGACATAATTGGCTTAATTCACCCCCTCCCACACTAAAATTTCACCATGTTTAATTAAATAATGCAAATTATTTATTAATTTAATTTAAACCCTAAGTCCTCTTATTTAATTAAATAACCCTAGGCTATTTAATTAAATATCATATTGCATCCTCCTCTTTATTAAATCAATTATTTAATGAATATAGTATTATTCCTCATCTTGCACATTCAAATTTAGTTTTAATTAACTAAATTGCTAATTTCCTTCCATCCACTTGCATAGGGAATCTTCCAAAGGAATATTCTCCTATTTGGCTCCAAAATTGGAATGATGTCTTTCAAACAAACTTTGTAACAAACTTTCAAAGTTGTTAAAAAGTGTGTGTTTTTGAATCATTCTCAACCCTTGATCTTTTCTTGATCCATGTGAACATTGACTCTCATCCATTGATGAGAATCCTTGATCCATGTTTCACCCTCCTTTTTCATTTGGACCATTGATTCTTCATTTGCTTTCCTATAAATACATCACTATTTGGAGAGAAATGGAACCATATTTTGATAGCACAATTATGTTGTTGAAATTCATACTTATTTGCACCCATATTTCATATTTGATAGCATTTTAGATTAAAGCTTCATCCATTTAGCTTAAGCGTTCATTAATGGCTTCCATGTTAACTTAAATTGCATTCATTTTAGCATAGTTTTCTTTAAAATGACTTTCATCTTTGAGCTCTATTTGCATTTAGTATAGATTACATCCATTTATCAAACATCTTAGCATTTAGATCTCATATTTATCATCTTCAACTAGTTTCATATCATGTTTCGTTCATATCTCATCGATTTCATTGGTTTTCTTCAATAAAACTGATTGGAATAAGCTCATATTATCCAAGGGGTTAGGAAAGGGTTGCCATTCCACATCAATGTTACACCACTCCCCCAATGGGATAAGATTTGAGGTCCTAGAATATATTTTATCATGCTTTCATGATTGACTTCATGTTAGTTTAGTGGTTGTTTAAGTTTCTTGTTGATTTTGAATATCGTATTGGGATCATGGCTTAGTGGATTAAATATGCCTCAAATCCATATGGATCTAGTGTATTTAACCTATACTATGATCATGGTCATAGTAATATTTATGTCTCATTTAATAATTATGGTCTTGGGGTGGGAGAAATTATTTATCCTAACACCCCCCCTTAATTTCTACCACATATGCTTCAATATTTATCATTCCTAAATTTTGTCTTTGAAAGTTCCTTTTCTCTCTTCGGTGGTTGCAACCAAGTCATCAGACTTACTCAAATATTTTTCTTGCGTGATAGCATCAAACCATCTCTAATATCTTTGAATTTTCTTAATCCAACTATTGCAACAGTCTTTAAAACCTTGATTTTCAAATATTAAAAAAAAATTGATTGGAAGTACTCTTCCTGCAAACTTGCTATTTGTACCTTTCCATTTTTCATGATGTTTTGTCATGCTTCTCAAACCTTCAAAACTTTCTTGATTACTATCATCTTTGACATATGAAAATTTTTACTTGAACATACCTATAATCTTTTTCCAA
>VDFB02201035.1:0-10724 GCA_007258455.2 Sequoia sempervirens | reverse complement strand
AGAAGCACAATGTCTTCTATATACTCAACGATAAATCCCACGAATAACATGAATAAATATAAGCACAAAGTCTTATAGAGAATTCACCAATAGTATCATCAATATCACAATTTCAAGTAATTCGTGTAACTCAAATTTTACACAAATTTACTCAAAATCCCTTTCAATCTCAATTACTTAATAGTGTCAATTCAATCAAACCATAAGATAATTGTTCCCAACATGAAGTTTGGTATGAAACTTCACTTCTTTATTGATCAAAATTAGATTCAAAAAATTGAACTCAAAGTGTTAATATTCATTTCACAAGTGGATAGTACTTTGTTGCCAAAGATAAAAGGTACCTATTACAATAGAATCCTGTCTTATTTATAGATGGGAGAGGAGAGAAAATCTATGAAAATCGGGAGAGAAAATCTAGGAAAATCTAGACTAACTAGTTGACTTATTTAAAAATGTTGTCCACAATTATTGGAGATCATATTTTTTTACATGTAATTACATTTTTCGAAATGACATGTAAAATTTTGAAGCCTATTTACAAAATGCATAGAAGAAAGAATATAAACTAACTTTGGAGATACAAGAAGTTTGTATGGTTCCTTGCTCTTGGCTTAGAAGCCTTTATATTTCTTCATTTATCTCTTGCATGAATACCTCATCTGGACCAATTGTATAGTCAATAATGGTACGAATCCTTGTGATTGACCTTCTTGTAGATGAGAAAATTTTCTTGAATCTTTCTAAATACATCTTGAGATTGTCAAAAGAAAGCCATACATCACATATGGTGTGCATTGAAGTATTTTAAAAGACTTCATCTTCCACCTACTCCATGATAGGTTCTTTGAAGATTTGAGCAATGTCACTAACTCGGAGGAAAGTATGATCATCATCAAGGAGTTTACTCGGTAACTCCTCAATTCCATTCACCATGACAATACAATTTCCTTCGACATCTTCTTCTACTTGTTGTATGTCCTCGATGATAGATTTGATTACTTGCATGCAGTTCTTAAGAGATTATCTTATTTCCACATACTTCTCTTTGTTAGGAATTACCCCTGGACTTCCACCATTTTTCTCATTTTTATCTCTTTCATTTGTTACCAAAATGAGAGACATCATTTTGCTTCTTTCTACTCTTTCAAAAGTATGATTTCTTCTTTTTCAAGCTCCAATTTCATCTTGGCTATTTGAGCAGTCTTTTAATCTAAGACAACAATGAGCTATGGGTTGTTGAATTCTCAGTTGTCTTTGGTTGTCCTTGATGACAAAATTGATTGGTTGGTTGACATACTTTCAGTTCTATTCACACATGGTAGTTGAAAAATATCATAATACTTTGGCATATCTTGACACATAGTTCAGTTCATTTTGGAAAATTGTTGTTTGGTTGGCACATTGATCATGGATTATGGCATATACAGCTTTGGCACATTGTTTCAATCTTTGGCATTCAATATCTTGTGAACATGAATAGAATTATGACGCAGATTTACTTTCAGTTCTATATTGTTGTGGTACTGAACTTGTTAACACCATGTGAAAATTGTCTTGCACATACAGGTGATGATATCTTAGTGAAGGTATATTTGTGTTTCATATTTCATGACTACATCTTTATGCTCATTAGTTTATCAAACTGCATTTATATGCACACAACATTCATGCATTTCTTGGTGTTTACATGATAAGGTGAAAGTTATTATTTCACTAGCACACATTATCTTGTGCTCAACCTTAACTTTCATATCATTTACTTTTTGTATAAAGGGCATAATACATTCTAAGGAGAAGTGCATTGTTTACTATATTCATTGGTCCACATGAGCATTGTGGTTATCATTGACACTTAGCATATTGTATTTCTCACTTGGCACATAGTATGTTAATAATATCTTGGTCACTAAAGTTGGGAGTATTTGGAGAATCATTGCTTTCCTAAGGCTATTTATCACTTGACTTGAATAGTCAAAATGACATACAACTATTTGTCAGCTTTCATGACCACTATACTATGAACTCTATTGATATTAAAACTCAGGCTTATATGCAAGGTGACTTTGATATATAATTATCTAGCTCTATACTATGTATTAACATTGACTTAGCTAGTTGATCCCCATTACATTTGACAGTGCTTTACTATGAGGTTTTAGGTTTATTTTGAGCACATGTTGCTTAGCTTTGACAGTGAAGTGTTATCATTGGCATCGATGACTATATTTTTGTTATGTTGATAGTGACAGTCTTGATGACATGGACAACATTATAACACACGTGAGTGTGAGTAGACATTGATTTGACACTCAAGGATAATATCATTTTTTCCATTGTAAATGGATTTCAAAATGATTGTATTGTGATTTATGGAATTCATTATGTCTTGGGGCTTGGATGAAAGAATTTAGGGTAAAACAAGTTTGTGTTATCATTTTTTGTGAGAGTAGAACCCTAGTTTCCATGATGCATTTTCAATTACAGTTCAAGTTTGTTAAAGGAAGCATTTCAACCTAGTTTTATGGTATGATAGAATATGGAGGATGGCTTTGGTAGACTCTCCATGAGCTTGGCAATTTTTGAAGGTCTTCAACAAATTTTTCTAGTATTTGTTATATTGTTCCATCAGAATAGGTATTTGTTCTCAAATTTGAAAAAATATTATAAGTATAATCAAGTTAGTTAAAGTTTATTGTGGGCAGTTTCTTAATCCGAAGTTCTTCTATTCAAGGGTTTCTATTACTCTAATGATATTCATTATATTGTTGTATTTTGGCGACATACTTAAAAAAACCCTTAATAATGGTGCATTGTTACTAACTTTTCACCACTGACAATAGGAGCTGGCTGATTGTTATTTAACATTAAGTGGAATTGCATATTGAATTTCAAATGTTGTGTCGCATCACTTTTTGCATTGAGCAACAGTTATACTTTTTAAAGAAGAATAGAGTTTCAGAGTGTCATTCAGATGTTGCAGAATTAAAAGAAATACAAAATTGAGTAAATGAGCATAATAGCATTTTAGATGCTTTCATTTATTTCGTAAAGAACTCATATTTTTACAAGGCTTCATTTGATTTCACAATCAGAATGATATTACAACATTGCATGAAAATGCATTTTCTTTGCAATTGAAAAGTAGAATTGAAATCAAAGATCCACACAAGCCATGGATATAACTGTGACAACATATTGCTAATAGCACATTGCACTACTGAAGATATAGAAAGGAAAACACATAAGTAACAGCATAATCATCATTGCCTGATTATCGACATTTGACGTTGAATGGTGCACCTTGTCTTCTTGAGCTTCGTTGACCTGAAAGAGGGAAAGAGAGGGTGTCAGTGGCTCCGACTATGATGTAACTTATATGGAGCACCCACAATAGTACAACATACTATTAACAATGCATTGAAACAGTCAATCAAGTGCAGTATGAAGGAAATGAGCTTAAGGAAAGATAACAATATCAGCGGTCATGTTCGCTTTATGCTAACACTATTTGTTTCCTTGTGTAGGTATAGGTAAATTCATGAAGCCGAACATTACTCGAAGACCAATCATGTGGAGTAAAATGAGTTCCCACAAGGGTAGAGCTCGACATGCTACCCTATTCATTAAATGGGATAATTTTAAAAGATACTTTATCATATTCATCAAATGAAAATGAGAATAACCCAAAGAGTAAAATCAAGCAACTAAACTAACTGTGCATTCATAACGATCAGGGTTGCTTTCTGAAGGCTACAGGTGAACAGTGAGTTTAGTTCACTTAAGGAATTTAATTGAGTACATTTACATCAGAAATTGTTGAATAGGTTCATTTTCTTTGCTAATCGTAATCATATGTCATGTAAGTTTCAGTTCATCAATTCTTTCTTGGATAGTGAACATGCATACATTATGCCTTAATGGTTGATTTAATTTTCATCATGAAAGAGAGAACAGATTTTGAAAGAATTTTATTAAGTGGAACATAAAAATGCATGAAGAGTACCATGTTACAGCTGAGTACGAACAAAAATAGTGTATTCAAGAGCTAAATGAATCAATAGTTCCAGTTGACTGGTAAAGATAAATACAACATTATGAGTGTAATGACAAAGTGATCATTCTAGAATAATAAGGGAAGAGCAAGCATTTTCTTTCTAGAAAAAGTTCTGAGTTGTCAATTATACATATGAACTGGTGAGTAGAGGTGGTTCGTAGTGATGCAATGTTTCAATTCAAAAATCTCATGGACCTTAAAAGCGTATGTCCAAAGCACTGCCACAATAGTGGCTTACACTCTTGAGAGGAATGGATTTTAGCTGAAATCACATATTTTTAGAAATTATAATGATTTAAGCCTTAGAAAGTTCCATTTTAAGGATTCCAATTGAAGAGGGTTTGATCAAATCACCTTAGATCAAACCCCTTGGATAGAACCTCGCTATTTTTAAACCATACTTATAAATGCGTCTCCTTTACACCTATCAAAATGCTGATAAAAAATCACTTTTGATTTAGATTTTGGGGGATCAAATGAATTCATTTAAAATTTATTTCAAATGATTATGGTATTCCTCAGAACAAGCTATACAATGAATATAATTTTAATATGTTTTGTCATATGTATTTGTTTTTAAGTTTTATTAACATAGGTTTTTCATCGAAAATGAATTTCTTTGTTCTTCACATGTGGAAAATAGAAGATTATCAAAAAAAATAAATTGAAAAATATGAGTGCACTAGATATTGAAGTCCTTGATCCAACAAATAAAATAAAATAAAATTTTGACATATACAAAAAAAGTTACTTGTTATACGGTCGTGCTATGTCTGAATTATAATTCATTTAACTTTGAAACTTGATTAAGGAAAAAAAAAATCAATTGAAAACTATCTAACCAAGTGGAAGCACTATATATTAGAGTTAGAAATCTAAATTTTAAAGAATTAGAACTTTATCCTTCATGGAAAAAAAAGTTATGCATTATAATGATGTATGTCACTTTTTAAAAATGTTGCTTTCCTCAAAAATCAATTTTCGTGGGAGATGGAAAAGAAGTGTAATTTGATTCCAAAATTTTGAAAAATATTTTACAATCTACAAACAAAATTTGATGAGATTCCTATTTGCACCATCTTCAAATTCCTCATGGTTTACCCGCTTATAGGTGCCCTCAATGTGAAGATTTAGTTAAAAATAATAATTCTCAGTTGTCCAAATGGGCTAAAAATTGTAAACCACTCATTAGTGGGATCACATGTTGAGGTTAAGGAAGGTCAAAGAACACTGTTGTGCGTACAGTGAGCAAGCATGGATATAATATACACTAAGAGGTCCTTCTTTTACAACAGACAAACACTGGAATGATTAAAAGGTATCGTATAGACAATTGTGCACAGTCTCAAACAATACATTTTAACACATAAAAGCAATTTTCATTTTTTGGAATGAACAGATTATACTTTGAGTAAGAATTCTACAGAATTAAATTTAAAAGAGAGTTTTTTGTGTGCAAAGAAAGCAACATGAAGTCAATATTTAGGTGATACAGTTAGCGTATATAATTCCAGCCTTCTGAAGACTCATGGCCGATGTTCATCATTAGTATATTCTAGTGTATTTCATCCACAAAGAAGTCATACTGGAAGGGCAGTTGCAATCTTTTAATACTACAAACAAGCTTCAGGAATGGAGAGTAACAGCAGAAATAAAAGACACTTTGAGACAATCTTCAAGGAGCAGTTTTCTTTATGTGTAAGTAAGTCTACGGTGGAGTTTGAAATACAGTCATAGAATCTCGAAGAGTTGCACTAGCTATTACAAGCCGACTTATGAATTAAATGCAAATGAATATATGATACCGATTTTTAGGGTTTGAGCTTCAGAATACAGAGGATTTAATTATGGTGATAAGCCATGTAAAGAAAACCAAATGCAGAGAGGAGGTGGGTCAGGCATCAGAGAACGAAGAGTACAATTTTCTTCAAAAATAGACTTATATTTGTGTTTCAGGAGTACGAAGTAGAACTATTCTCAATTATCTATGGTACCCACATGTGGGTTTGCATTCAAGGTACAGAAAATGTAATAATCTACGATACCCATTTTGGGTTTTACATTCAAAAGTAGTATAACTACAAAATATGCAGATTTTCATGCTAATTCAAGCTTCAGAGGTATGGAAATACAGTTTTCTTTAATAATTTCAAAGACCCACATTCAGTTTAGCTTCAAAATGCAAGGGAAGTAGCTACGGTGATAACCCATGTGAAATCTTGAATTAAATAGCAAGAATATACAACAAATGCAAGTTTCCTGAGTTGGGTCGAGCAACAGAAGGAAGAAGATGTAGTTTTATTCAAATTTCTATGACACCCACAAGCAAATATACACTCAGATATACATAAAGAGGAGTTTGATGTTCTGGATCAAGCCCAAAATTCAAAAGAATGCTTTCTACAATGCACTTTTGGTTCGGCCTGAACATGGCCAAAATCTATGAGTAAGAGAAGGAAGTTCTTTAAGTTTCTAAAGATCAATGTTTAGCAAAAGAAGTTACCAGTTCATATTTCTGATGGAGCTCTCTAGCCGTGGCCAAAGTTGCAGATAGCTTCCAAATGCAGGGGTTCGAGTTCTTAAGTGATGGCCGAGCTCTCACAGTAGAATAGAACACAACAATGATAGATATGAGCACAGAAGAACAAGAAAATGATGATATTAGACTGTGTGTAGCCGCGGCCTTAGGGCCAGAAGAACAAAATGTGATGCCATAAAAGCTCTGAAGTTGTGTGCAGATGGCTTACCCTTGTGCTCGGGAGAGAAGAACAAAACCCACAAGGCGAGCTTCCGCTTAGATCTTTTGAGATAAACACAATATTATAGCAGGTCGGCCAAGCTTAACAAGCACAGAAAGTGCAAGGAGAAAATCAGAGAGTAAACTCATACAGGTCGCAGCCTTAGGGCCTTTTGGTATTCAATAATAAGTGAAAGAACTTCAATATAGATAGAACAAAGCTTACCCACTGGAGTTTCAGATCACTGGTGAGCATGGAGAAGGTCATCAAAGCATTTGAGCTTGAATTTGACACAGTCATGGCGGCAACAGAGCTTCTTTCTTTCAAGTTGACAAGTGTAAAATGAGTGATCATTAGGGTTTGATTCTGTTTTGACCGAAACCCTAATTCCAACATCATGATGGTCCAGAATGTTCAATCGAAGCATGTGGTGAACTTCAAATGGGGTCGAAATTATAATCTATGCATTATGACCTTTATTAAAATTTGAGCTAATGTATATGTGGGGTGGTCGACAATTTTATGTGCCTAGGTCATAGTAAAGTCTTTATGACTTATTTTGTTTTGCCTTAGTGAAATATGAAGTTGGGTAAGGCTTAGACAATAATAATATTTGTGAATACCCTATGACTTAGGGTTAATTATTCTTTAGGGTTTTATTTTGATTGATTTTAAAGAAATCGATGTGAATTTTAATGAGAAAGGGAAGATTGTGTTTTTTATGATTTTTGAGAAAATCGAAATATTGTAATGGAGTAATAAGGAGCTTTTCCTTTTTGCAAAAGATTGTCAATATTTAATTGCAAAAATAGATTAATTGTGCAAATTTGCATCTTGTAAAGCAGAATCATAAAGCGATCTTCTATAAATTGCTTTTGTGCTTCTTTGCTATTTTTAGCAGATTTTTGTTGACTTTTCATCTTGGTCAGATTTCAGACCTATTTTGGAGAGATAAGATTGTTTTTGAGCTTTTACAGCAAGATTAGCCTATTTTTAGAGGCTTGACAATGTGATCATAAAAGCAATATGCTTTTTTATGCTTTTATGCAGTTTTTGAGATAGTTTGAAGCCTTTTTCCTTGAGATTTTTTCTGAGATTGGATTAGGGTTTCTTGAGAGCCATGTCTTTGAAAGACTTAGTTTTTTAGCTCTCCTTCTCAGTAGTTCAGATCAGAGTTTCTTGCTCATACAGTTTTTTTTTTAGCTTGTAAACCTTTTGGTACTCAGTTTCAGATTCATGCAAAGACTCTTTCAGTTTTAATAGAACAGCAGATTTCTCCTTCTTATCTTTTGTCTCATATTTTGTAATGGCAATCTGATGTATTTGTGTTATCAAATTAGAATCCTTTTATTTCTTGCTATTATAAGGTTGTGTTTCAGAATTACATATTTCAGGTTGTATGATGTATTTTTTTTCTAGATCTTCATGCAAATCACTGATGAGATATGTGCCAATAAGATTGTGAGAATTACTGTAATAGAAGAGCTGTTATGAGTGGTTAAGTCTAGGTTTTCATAAGTTTGGTGAATCATCAATTAAGTTATAGACTTTACTTTCAAGTTATCTTTTATCCCTTTCCCCAGAGGTTGTTTTAGAATAGTATTCATCATTTAGAGAACCAGCTCACTTTGGAGATTCCTCTTTCGTTCAGATCACCCACATCTAAAAGAGGTTTCCATGTTTCAGTAGATTGCTGAATATTGCATTCAGTAGGGTGCAAATTTATTGACAACATGTATCATGATTAAAAAACCAATATTTTTCATAAAAACCCTAGTTATTGGATATGGATTTTGAAACGAAATAACTGTTTGTAAATCATTGTATAAATTGTTGGAAAAATCATATGACACGGTGATGAGAAGATATAGTCTGAACAGTATATTGATTAACATTGTGATATCATTATGGAAAGAAGAGAAGAGGGGTTTATATTGATTTGCATCTCTGATTTGATCATAGATATTTCATGAAATTATTTTGTACTATTTCGTTTAGTACACATTTAGTGGGCATTGTTGAAAATCATATATTATTATCTAAAACTCTAAAACAAAGGAGTTGATGCTCCTATGAAGTTGGTCCTTCATAAATCATTATTGGAGTTGGTGCTCCACATTGTAACAGAGTTGGTGCTCTTTTGAATGAATAAAAGGATCAGTTGGTGAGTGGTTTTTTATACCCCAAGAGTGTTTTTCCATTGAGGAAATATTTTGGTTATGTGATGTTATTTTTGTCTATCATTCTATTTCAAGTTTATGTGTTTAGTTAGTCAAGGCTCTAATAATTTTAGTTTTTTTAAAATACAAAGTTTAGTTTGTTCAAAAATCTTCCATAAGGCAAGTGAAACTTGTATTGTGTAAAGTTGAAGTCCTATTTGAAAAAGCATAAATAAGATTGTTCACAATTTAATGGAATAATACTACATGATTCTTTTAATATAAGTTTATTTTCTTTCATATCTTTCTACAAAGATTAAGTGTTCATTTGTTTGGATAAATCTGCCACATTGTTTCAAGGTCAAAAGTTTATCTTGTGCTTTAAGAGTTAAAATGTATATCACTTTGATTCACCCCCCCCCTCTTAGAGTGAATACACTTCCAACATGAGACCCATTCTATTATCTCATGAATGAAATCATAAAACACCTTACCCTCAGAGACAAACTTCTCCATTTTTTTCACTGCCAGTTCCTCAAAATTCACCATGGTCATAGATTGCACATTCTCTGAGGATCCTACAATCTTCCTCAAAACTAATGCATATCGTTCAACTTTATCCTTGTACATATCTCTAGCGTAGTCCATTTTATCAAGTCTACCTGATAATGCATTCAAGATTACTTGTGCATCTTTTGCACTTGTATTTGTTACCTTACCAAGCTTAACTCGTGTTAGAGTGTAATCTTCTATGTTCATATCACCTTGTTCATGTGGAGGTAAACCAATATCTACATATTTATGACTTGATTTGTCTATATGAAGTCTTGAATGAATTTTAGCCTTCTTCTTCCCATTGTATTTTGGAGGAACTATCTCCTCAAGATCAAGCTCATCTAGGGAAATGATTTGTTTCTTTCACTTTGACACTTGTGAGATTAGCTAAGGGGGTAGAAATGAAGTATTTATTTCTTAAATTACTATCAAATCTTGTGCAATAGGTACTTCTATAGGAATGGATGATATTGTAACAATTGGAGTAGTAATACTCATGATAGATCTAGTAGACTTCAAATCAAGTGGATCCTACAATGATTTGTTCATGAATCTGTCAAAATCTTCTAAAGAAGAGATATCAAATGATGGAGATGATAAAATAAGAATGGATGGGGGAGAACTCAAGGAAACATCAACAATTTGTAAGTTCGAAACTACAAGAGGAGTGGTAAGAACTATTGATACTAAAGGGTGAATGGAAATATTCACTGCATGGAAAGTTGATGTCAAAGGAGGTGAGGTAGGAAGAGGAGGTGGAGGAGTAGTAGGATTTAAAGGAGTATGAGGGAAATTGGTAGTAACAAGTGATGATATTTGGAAAATATTTTCAACAATATTCTCACAGGGAGATAGTGGTAGTTCATCATCATTCCTTCCTTCTTCCTCATTGCATTCTTCCTCTCCTTCTTCTATACACTCTTCATCCTCTACAAATTCATCTAATTCCTCGCTTTCATTCTCTTCCTCTTCTTTAGAAGATTGCTCTTCAAATGCAATCTCTTGTCTCTCTACAGATGGCTATTCTGATTTACTAGCCCCCTCTTCTTCAGCTATTTGTGCAACACTTTTACCAAAAGTGAACACGATCTTAGGACCTCTTTGAGAAGAAGGAGTAGCCGCATGCTTGTGTTTAGTGTAAAGATCTTGTCATTGGTTGGTTTCTCCTTCTAGATGTTATCCTTTAGATTCTATTCTGAAAGATTTTAACTGAAA
>VDFB02201034.1:0-21611 GCA_007258455.2 Sequoia sempervirens | reverse complement strand
TAATTACCCTCTTTTAGCACTTCTATGTTTTGCAAAAGATGATGATGTCAGTCTTAATCACAGTGAGAATGTACAATGTCTTGAGATACCATCTTTAAACAAGTGATAATGATTCTTTTCCACTGTGAAAATTGCTTTTGTCACTTAAAGATAGAGGGCTACCAAGCACTATCCCACAGATATCAGTGGAACCACATCAAAGCGTACTTCATCCACAAATTTACTAGTGATTGTGAACCTTAAGGTGCATTGTCTTGTTACTTGCAACTTATCATTTTTCCTAAAATCCAACCTAGTGGATGAGTTTCTTAATGCAATGTAGTTTCAATCCCAGTTCTACAACACTTTGAAATTAAATTCATAGAGAACCACTATCTATGAGTGCATCTATTTTACTATTCTTAGCAACAACCCTTAAATGAAACAACTCATTCCTTTTCACATCTTCAGAGACATCATTAACTTTAGATGAAGAAGCACAACTAGCAACAAAAACACTTGAAATAGGAGCTTTACCTTTTAGACCCATAGCTGTTATCTTAGTCTCATCATCTGAATCGAAACCAAGATCCATAACAACATTCGTGACTTTCTCCTTACCTTTCTGATTCTGATTACGTCTCTGAGCCCACTTAGGCTTTAGTTCGGGATGCAACTTCCAACAATGATCTTCATCATGACCTTTCCTGTCACAATGAGTGCAAGAAAGTTTTTCATCCTTCTTAACTGTAGTTTCCTTCTTTCCTTTCCCTATCTCTGCAACCTTAGAATATTTCTTTACATCATTATCAAACTTATCAATAAAAGATCCTTTACCCCTTGACTCTAAGTGGGTAGCTTGAACAGACACTTCATCCAAATTACAAGGGTTCAATACCAAAATAGAATGCCTAAGGTAGGAATGAAGACCTCCTATGTACTTCAACAAAGTATCCTGGGTGTACAAAGGAACATTCAAAGCAATAGCCCTTTTCCTGAATTCATGGGTGTACTCTTGGACAGTTTGACCCTTCCCTTGCCTAAACATTTGCTAGTCCATCATTAACTGTTGCATGTGTCCTAAGGGATAGAATTGCTTTTTAAGAGCATTAGTAAACTCTGTCCAAGTTAAACTTACTCTACCATGTTGTGAAACTTATGCCTTAGACTTACTCTCCCACCAGGTTAAAAATGTACCTCCTAAACGAAGAGTAGCTAATTGGATCCTATCAACATCATCTAATAGGTTTTGGACTCTATAGTAGACTTCAACTTGCTGAATCCAATCATCCAATTTTTCAGCATTAAGTTCACCACAATACTTTGGTAAATCAAATTTTACATCCAACTTAATTTTAGGCTTATTCCCACTCTTGAAAAGATTAAAAGAAGTAGAATGAGGAGAATATGGAGAAGAAGGAGAAGAGGGAGGAGAAGAAGAAGAGGGAGGATCAGGTTGCTTGCCACCATCTGCATGTTGTTTCTCTTTCTTCTCTTCACGAGCATCTTGCTTCGACGAACCTTCTTCACGTTCTTTCCGCTCTTGTCTCTCTTGAAAAAGAATGTCCACCTTAGCCTTCATCTCAAGGAATGCTCTTTGAAATTCTTGCTCACTGTTTTCTTCAAGAACCTCCATTCCAGAAACAAACATCTTCAAAAATGTTCTATGCTTTCCGATCTCAGGATTAAAGTCTTCGAGCTTGCCTTCACCCTTCTGAATCCTGGATCTCGTTAGCATTCAAAAAAACAAATAACTACAATAATAGTCACTAAGAGCTCTGATACCAACAGATCTGTATAGGATCTAGACTATATGCAGTATTGAATGCTTAACTTTTACAATGATTATTCCAAGTTAATTAAAACAATATTAACTCATGGAAATAATTACAATAATTAAAATGACAAGGTGATAACAAAAGAATACAGAAAATGAGAGAAAGAAAGAGAGATGCAAACAGAGTTTGATTTCGGAGTTCACCACAAACGTGACTACATCTCCGGGTCGGCTCCAATAGAGTACGACCGATCCGATTAATCTCCAAAATCAAGTACAATGAGTTACAAAATCACCCCTATCCGCACAACGCCACTTTTTGAAGTGCAGGAATGAAGAATAAAATCTCCAGAATAGCCTCCTCTCGCTTCACCAGAAATTCCTTCACCAAAATGCTTAGACAAAACACCAAAAATTCCTTCACCAAAATTCTCCTCCAAAAACACTTCAAATCACACTTAGCCTAACTCTCTCCCTTTCACCCCCTTTAAATACAAAAAAATGGCTCAAATTGGTTACTAACCAATTGATTTACAATATTTTCCAAATCTCCATTTTTACATAATAATATTTAAAAATCTCCCTTATTTGAATATAAATCCCCCTAAATTAATTTAAGCCCTTCCAATTATTCATTCTCGGGCTTTTCTTGTTTCCATAAGTTACAACTAATCCTTTTAAAAGGATTATTGTTTTACAACTTGGAGGGAATTTATTAAATTAAGGAGTATTTCATTTCCAAATTTCCACAAAACCATCCAATGCCACTTGTATTTTAAAACCATACAATATACAATGTTGGTTTGAAATTCTCATTTAAAATAGGGGATGAGTTTGGTTACGGGCTATTTACATCCCTTAAAAATAGGGATCAATTTGTTTTCCCTAAAAAAAAGGTAGCCTAAAAAATAGCATGATTTTTTTTTTAAATAATGGTGATCCCCTTTTATAGGGAGGGCCACGTTTTTTTCTTAAGGAAGTGATTTAATTATTAAAATGGAGGGCATGGCTGTTATTAATTTATTTATTATTTTTTTATATATTTTTTCAAATAAAACCATGTCCAAAAAATTTCCGCCACATGTAACTTTGGGAAGCCACCATGTGTCACCTCATGATTCATCCATGTCAGCATGATGACGTCATGCTGACATCATCATTGTACCTTCAAGTCAACCTAGTCAACCACGAGCTTTGACCTTCCATATCTTGCACATACGAGCTCCGATTTGTGCAAAATGAACACCGTCGGAAAGCTCTTGCCATGCTCTTCGCATTGAAATCAATTTTGACCACTTTTGGTGACATCAAATTTTGACCTTTTTTTCTTGCCCTGGGCCCTGAGTTGACCAATTGTTGACTGAACTTTGACCGGCAATAACTTGGGCTCCGTAGCTCTGTTTGACTCCATTCAAGTTGCGTTGGAATCAGGACATCGAGCTCTTTCTAATGGTGCTGAAATCTAGAGATTTGGAGACACTTCAATTTCTACTAAAAATATCCATCGGATCACTCTCTCTCTCCCACTCTCTCCACCCTCTCTCCGCCCTCTCACACTCTCTCCCACTCCCTCTTACTCTCTCCCTCCCTCTCCCAATCTCTCCCACTCTCTCCACTCTCTTTTACCACCTCTCTCCCCCACTCTCTCCCACTCTTTGCCACCTCTCTCCCACCCTCTCCCACTCACGCCACCCTCTCCCACTCTCTCTCTTCACCCTCCCTCCCTCCTTAAGCCCCCTTGCAGAACCATCTTGGTGCACTTACCCAAAAGCTACCTTATCTTTCATTAAGGTAGAAATTTTTAGTTATACAACATGCCCCTTGAAAATTGGAGATAGGCACTGCAAAAAGAAGCAGGTAAACACTAATGAAAATGGTCAGTGGTATTGTGGAAGATGTGATAAAACTTTCCCTGAATGTGATTATAAATATATACTTCAATTCAAAGTGCAAGACCATACTTCATTCACTTGGATTACAACTTTTGAAGAAGTGGCAGAAGAAATTATGGGTGTAAAAACAAAATAATTGAACATTTTGAAGCATGAAAAACAAGATGATGTTAAGTTTTCACACATTATACAAAAGTTCATTTTCAACAGATACATATTTAAACTTCAAGTGAAAAAAGAGACTTATATACTTGAACAAAGGATTAAATGCACAGTCATAAAAATAACAAAGTTTGATTATTCATCTGAGACTAAAGCTTTATTAGAGTCAATTACAAAGCTATAGATTTCATAACATTCAAATGCTTGAATGTATATAATGTTAACAATGTATTTAAACATTTGAAAAAAAAAATACTGGATATATCTAAGTTAGTTAATGCTATTTTGTCATGATATACTTCTTTGATCTTTTGTCAATACTAAATCTAATGATTGATGAATATTTCCGCTTTTAAATTTATTGTTCTTGGTTGATTGTTGTTATAGACAAGTTGGTATGATTTCAAATTTCAATGTGTACCCTTATATATGGGAATTGAGATAAACAATGACACAAACAATAATGAAATCAAATTGATTGCTTTCCAAATTCATATTCATGAAAATGTAAGCATTTTTTCAAGTCAATAGGCATCTTGATAAAGATAACTCTCGGCGTGTTTTACATATATTATTAATTAATATAGTTATGCTAGTTAATTAAATTATTAACTATATTTTATTTCTATTATATATTGAATTGTTAAAAGATGTAAACATCTTAATACTAAATATATAGGATAATGGTTAAAAAATTACATATTTTTCAAAAAATAAAATATAGTGTGTAATTTAAAATACAAATTATATAATTCTTATAATATTTATATTATTATTTATTGAATATTTTATAGAATTTAAACTAAAAAAATAGCCTCCCCCTCTCGCTCTCCCTCCATATATCTCCCCTCTTCCCCCATCTTCCTCCACCATATCTCTCACTATCCCTCCCTCTCTCTATCTCCCCATATCTCTCTTCCTCCCTATACCCCTATCTATCTTCATATCTCCAACCTATTTGTCCCTTTATCTTCCCATATCTCTATGTCCATGTCTTTCTCTTCCCATTTTATCTATCTCTCCCTCTCTCTTTCTCTCTCTATCTCCCCTATTTCTATCTCCCTCTCCATCTCTATTTGTCTTTATCTACTTATCTCTCTCTCTCTCTTTCCCCTCTCTATATCTCATTATATCTCTATCTTTCCATCTCTCTCTCTCTCTATATATATATATATCTCCCTATCTCTCTATATATTTATTTCTCCCTCTATCTCTCTCTATATCTCTATCTATTTTTATCCCTTTTCCTCTCTCATTCTATATTCATCTCTACCTCTATCTATAGGGAGAGATACAAAGGTGAAGCATTGGAACTTCCTCAAAGCTCATATTTATTGATGCAAAATAGGTCCAAAGTCACAAATTTGACGTAGAGTTAGTTATAGTTTTGTACAAAATTCCAAGTGCCACATAGAGCAAAGATATTCTAGCTTTTTATATCATGTCATCAAATTTGGCACTTCATCAAGATTTGTATCTTCATCAACATTAACAAAAGCAAAGGTATGTTCTTGAATCCCTTGCATTTAAATTTTTCTATATATATAAATATTTTAATATTTTCCCTCAAATCCATAATATATATATTAGTGTGTATTTATTTATTGCAATAAATAATTAACCTAAGTAACACATTAAGAATTCTAAGGTTTTGTGCTTGAAAAAAATGCATAAATTTTTTTTTTATTGGATGTCGTGTTGTATAGTTTAGAAAGCTCAAAATATGAATAGGATTTTAAGGCCATATATTATGGTAGCTTACAATGCAAAAGAAGGAAGGAAATCTATTATCAATTTTAATCTACAATTTAATACCATATGAAAAACCACATGTAGTATTATCTAAATTAATTCTTGACATATTAATTTTATAAAATACCACCATTCAATAAACTTCTCGAAAGAAACCTAAGTGAACATTAATTGAACCCTAATTGTAGATTCATAACTCTAATCATAACCCTAATGAACACTAATCTAATCAAACCCTAACCCTAGCCTTAAAGTTATCATATAGTCAGTATCTCTCTTATCTAAATTTGGGTTGGATTATTTTTCCTTTATTTTAATTGCATATATTTTTTGTTTTATTAGAACATTTTTATGAATATATGCAAATGTGTTTTAACTTCACCATTCATTCTATGCCCATTTTTTTCATGATATTTTAACATTCATTTTCTGGAATATTAGATCAATCTCACACATATAAATATGAAACCTCAACATTTTAAAATTGAATTCTACCCAAAACATAGACACACAATTGAACAAATTCTCAAAAGAAGAATGATAACATCATTAATATTTCATTCAAAATTCACTCAAATCCACATAAGGAGAGAAAATATATTAGAATTATACGTTTATTCATGCTTATAAGTCATATCTATATACAATTTAAGATAATTTGCATATATTCATCCAAAATTCAAAACAGTCTATCTATTCTATTCTGCCCGCTTGGGGTTTTAATAGCCAATGGCACCATAGATATCACTTCCTCATCAGAGGAAAAATATCTTTCTACCCATATATTCAACTCAAAACCTAGCTAGAGCTTTCATCAATTCTCTCCCTACAAATGAGCCTTGAATTCCCTTTTATACGAAAAGAGAGCAACAAGCTTCGAGCTCAAATGTAATTTCACCACAAATTTTCATTTGAACAAAATCTCCATTGCATTTGACTTTCATTTCAAAACTTCCCACATGTTGAATCTGCAAAACATAGTGGTGCACGAACTATGGAAAGCTAAAAGAATAGGGAACACAAATTGTCATCAAAATCCCCTTGTCAACCAAATTTCCATGAAGGCACACCACATCAACTTCTTGTTTACCCACCACCCTGCCCTTACCAACACTCAGACCCTGGTATACACACCCGAGTCTAGTTGTTTCCCAATACGGTAGACCCTCAGTCTCCTCTTCTTTCTTGTCCTTTCCCAAAATGGTTCTAGTCTGTCTGCTTGGGGTTTTAACAGTTGATGTTCCCACACATATCATTTCCTCATCAGAGGGCAGACCGTGATTGAAGTGACTTAAATACCGAAAGTAGTCTGAGTCAGTCTCGGTTACATCATCAGAAGTGTTGCTCGTAAGGTCAATGGGTGAGTGTTGGCTGCATCTAGAGCACACCGACTGCTTGCCTTCTACTACAACCAAAGCAGTAGAAGGTTGCAATTCCAGGACGTTGCTGCTCAACCAAAACACCTTCCTAAATAGCAGGACTTAGCTTTTGTGAGCTCAAACAAATAGACCTCCTTACTGACTTACTCATTTTCTCTTCTCAGACAAGCACTCAAACTTGATTAGACTCAGCCCACAAAGCGCTTTAACTGCTACAAGAATGACACTATTAGTAGTTAATTCCTCTTGTATTTATTGTGTGAGGTAATGGCAACCTTCATCAATGCTTAGTAAATATGCATGTGCAAACATGGCAATTTGGTGGCGTATGTACTATCATCATTTAACTAGAGCTGCATGAGAATCCAAAGATCACCCTTCATGATTTCCAACAACAACATCTTCACACAGATTGAGATCGACGTGACTACACAAGCAAGGAATAATTCATTAATTCTTCACCAACCTTCCTCTTTCTCCTTGCCCATTGTAGGAACAATGAGAGATTTACATTAGCTTTTGATCTTGGTTATCGATCTAAAACCTTGGGTTATGAGCTCAATAGTGGATATTGGGCCCCATATTCCATACAAGACACACATCTACCTTTTTTTGACCTCATGCCAAATAATAGGCTGACACCTTAGGTCTGCTTGCTGGCGGGGTACGATTGAGATCTTCTCCCATATCTTTGAATCACGGAAAACCTACACATTGCACGGTTAGTATTTAATGAAGGCTTTTGGCTAAGCCATACGTGACATGATCAGCGGAGTTAATGGCTTAGGATTATGTCACTGGATTAAAATTAAAACCCAGCTTTGATTTTAATACTTTATTTCCTCTGCAGGGTTTTATTTCCTAAGTCTCGGTTGGCCCCGTTAAATTCTTATCCCAACCCTAACAAAGAACAAATGATTAACCTAAGGATTGTATTTGTTGTTATAACTTTAGTTCTAGAGAATTCTTAATTACCAATTCTTATTTGTGCATTTGTATATGAATCCAATTGAATGCCTTTCCATATCATTATGGAAAATTTTATTATTGCAGCCCTAACTCTAACACTAATTGAAGCCTTGACCTAACTTTGGATTGAGCTGCGTGTTATAGCCTAGCTCTAGCACTAATTTGAACTATAATTTGGCAACCCTAGGTATTGTTGAAACCCTAGCCTGGTGTATCGAGCCTAGAGAACTCTGAGTTGAACCTTGTAGGTGAACCCTGGCTCCAGTGGCCTAATTTAAGACTAACCTTAACCTTGACCTTAATTAAACCCTTATTGAATTATAACCCTAATTGATCCCTAACCCAAATTGAATACTAATTGAACCTTAACCCTAAGTGAATAACAACCTTAATTAAACTCCAACCATAATCCTATTTGAATTTTGCCCCTAATCATAACCATAATTCAACCCTAACCTTAATTGAACCCTAACCCTAAACATGAGTTCAATTAAGTTTAAGGTTCAAATAAGGTTAGACTTTAATTAAAATTAAGTATAGGATTCAATTAGGATTAGGGTTGGGGTTGGGGGTAAAGATTAAGGTTCTATGATAGAGCTTGGGGTTAGTGTTAGGGTTCAATTGGGGCAAGGGTTAGTATTAGGGTTAGGGTTATGGTTCAATTAGGGTTTCACTAATGTTAGTTTTAGAATCATAGTTATGTTTAGGGTTGGATATAAAATTAGAGTTAGGTTTGAAGTTAATTAGTGTTAGTTTTAGGGTTGGGGTTATGGTTAGACTTATAATTAATGTTAGTATTGGGATTTGATTCTATCACTTTAATAAAAATAATCTTCTATAAATTCATTCAATTTTTTTTTTGAAATTATATAATTTAAAATATTTTCAAATTTACCTATGTTGATATATGAGAGATATAGCAAATCTAAACTCTATACAATTTATAGTTAACTTGACATTGTGTATAAAGGTTTTAAGTTATGAATGTTTTAATATAAAAATAAATGTGTTTTCAATGTTTATTTATTAGGAGTTTAAAAGATGTGCCAATAATATTTGCAATCACTAATGATTAATTTTTTCTTGATGGTTAAAATAGATTGGTAAGTAAATTTATCTATAATAAGTAAATTTATCATTGATTTTTCTTGATAAGTAAATCAATACTTCATAAATTTATCTATAATTCTTATTTAATTTTTCTTAATTATATTAAATTATATTTTATTAAATTGTTAAAAAAATTAAATTACTTATAAATAATTTTATGTGTTTTTTATAATTAACTTGATATTGTGTATAAAGGTTTAAGTTATGAATGTTATAATATTAAAAATAAATTTGTTTCCAATGTTTGTTGTTAGTTTGATGTGAGAATAATGTTGCATAGTAATGATTAATTTTTTCTTGATTGGTTAAGTGATATTGTGAAATTATTCTATGTTAATTTAATGTTTTGAATGCTATATAATATAAAGAAAAATATTTCTAATATATTTTTAATGCATCTTTATATTTTATAAACAAACATCTAAAATAAAATGTGATTGTAAAAAAAATACAACTTAATGAGTGAACATACATTTAAAGTTAAAAGTGAAATTATAAAACAAATTGTAAATTTATTTTATTTTTCTTCTATAAATATAATTTTTTATTTGTCGTCTGCCTAGTAATGCCCACTTCTCCTTTTAATGAATGTTTTATTTTGCAAGGGTTGATTTAGTGCTGTCGTCGATCTATTTCCTGCAGATATCAACGGTGCCCACCATCCCGTGATCAGGAATTGAAGGATCGAGAAATCATGGGTGGGCGCCACATGTCATATCCAGTGGATCAAATTTGAGCTATCACTGACCAACTACCATTTGATCTAAGTCGTTCCCCACCATCCTGCGATGGCGCTTGGGTTAATTGCGAAATCACGAGTGGGCCACGTGTCTCATCCGATAAATCCTAAAGAGTAAATGAAACACTAGCCAGCTTTAAATGTATTAAGGGGTGGATTTCTAAAGTGTTCTCGAGACACACATGTTCTAAATTGACGGATATGTTATAATCTCACTAGAAAAGCTGCTCAAAGGTTAACGACATGGCTGGTGATTGTGTTAAAGGAACGAGATCAACGACACCCGTTATCCCGCTATCAGGGATTACAGGGATCACGATATCATGGGCGGGTGCCATGTGCCCTTCCTAAAGGATGAAATCTGTGTGACCATTGATGAGCTGTCTCTTCAAGATTGACGGTGCCCACCATCTCGCGATTAGGAATTTTGGGATCACGATGTCGCGAGTGCCTGCCACATGTATCATCCAATGAAGCCTAAGGAGTGAAGAAAGCGTTTATTAGTTTTAAATGTATTACAGGGCGGATTACTAATGCACTTGTAAGATGCACGTGTTTTATTTCAACGCAAATGTTATGATTTTAAGGGAAAAGCTGCTCGATAGTTAAAGGAAAGGATGACAACCATTTTTGAAGGAGCAGGATTTATGGTAAAAAGATCGATGGTGCCTGCCATCCCATGATGATAAATCAAAGGATTGCGATATTGCGGGAAACCGCCACGTGGCATTCCTTCGCGACATATGACATAGTGGGCCCCTTTATTGTCGTGTTGGTGATTATGTCAGCTTGTTTTGAAGATGGTCGTCGATGATTTGATCAAACTGAAGGATCAATGACTCAAATTTAAATATGTTTAAAATTATGGTTGGAGCCGTTCGTGCAACCCGCGAGTGAGCTTTAATGGCGGATGAGACATCCATTGGCAGAATTTGATCAACATAAAATCAATTTACTCGTCTCATTTGTATCACAAAGCATCCAAGTATTTTATGAAAATAGTTTCAGAGCCAAAGGTGAAATTGTGAGCAGCTATTGCCAGAAATTGGAGTTTGTGTGAAAAAAGATGTGAGTTAATTTTCTCTATTTCCCAGTCATTCTGCACCTAAATTTGGGAAAGGGGGGGTCTGTTATGCTTGCCACTAAGTTCATTAAAATATTTTGTTAGGGCTATTGTTTAATCATAAATTGTGAGGAATTACGGTATTTTTACTTTGTAATTTCCTATCTCTGCTTAGTCATAGCCACTTGAACTGTAACATTGTAGTGAGGCCCTAGTTTGTCTAAAATGGTGCCAACCAAGCAGCACTCTGGCCACATTGAGTATTGAAAAGAAACTTGTACGATGATTTCCTAGATCAATTTCCATTATCAACAAATGAGAGAAGGAAAGGTTTGGTGTTGATGTGAGGGAAAATCCTAGGGGAGGGGTTGGTGTGTAATAATTCCAACATTGTTGATGCTAGGGTTCCACACACAGGCTTAGAAATGTTCAGATTATGGTATGGAAAGAGGAATTTTCCTCATCCTTTTTCAAATAGATGGATGTACGACATGGGAAAGCTAGTTGTTCCAAATGTGTTTCCTGATGTGGACTTACTTAGATCAGTGGCCAAAAGATATGATCCTATCACACGAGTAATCGGAGATAATGATGGAGGGGTTCTATTAGAAATTAATAGAGATGTTATCCAACAGACTTTTGATTTGAGTGAGCCAAGTGATGACTTGGTTCCTATTAATCTTGAAGAAATGAAGTAGGAGTATACAAAATTCCAATCTCTTTTTAGGGTTAAGCTGCTTCCACCTCATTTGGTTAAGGCAGGGGGTTCACAATTTCACATCAGCCCTAGTGACCAGGAACCCTTCATATTGAATTGTTTTGGAAATCCTTTCCTGGCTTCTTTCTATTCACTATGTCAGATTTTGGGTTTCAGCCCTGGTGCAGTAATGCCAATTGCATACATGTTCTTGGGGGTGCAAATAAAACACCCTAACTTCTCTGTAACATATAACTTTGCTTTTTTTTGGTGGAGAGGATAGATGAAGGATTGTCGAAGGTGTAGAATGGTGATACTGGTACTTAATTCTTTTGGTATTCCATATTGATGCATATGTTCTTGTTTAGGAATACTTATTTTTTTGCTGAGAAGATGAACTTAATACAATCAGTTAATGGAGAAAGATTTCCAGTACAAATATGGGCTGCAGATTTGTCCTGTAATAAGGAAAGCACCAGTTATTTGCAATTTGATAATTGTTTTGTTGCAAAATTGAGGGCTAGATTGATGGTAAATGTACCTAGGATCCCTCAAGAAGTGCATGATTTCCTTAGGCCGAAGGAGAGGAAACCAGAATTGAGGGTTTTACATAACTAGGGTGACATTATCCTATATCTAGTCAGCACTGTCCTCAGAATATATGGATTTCAAGGAACCCCTCACATACTACCATACAATGTGCCACCAAGACTAGGGTTTGCAGAAGTTATGTGGCAGATGGGGTGTATTCATGAAGATAACCTAATTGGAAAGGGGAAGGGAACATTATTCCCTGATTATACAGTAGTATCTGACTTTATATTTTCAAAGGGAGGTTGGACACATTTCGACAAATTCTTTGTTGATTATCATTTGAGATTTGGTCCAAGGTGACAACATGATCCTGAAGGTTTATTTTCTCTTTTCAAACAAAGAATAAAAAGTAGCAAATTTGCACATGAGTTCAATTTCCCTGAGGACCTGATCAGGAATGAATTTGATTTAAATAGACAGGAATTGAACAAGGAAAAGTGGATAGCTTATAGTAAGCTACTGAATATTGTGCATGAAATGGATCTAACATATGATCCATTGATGGAATTCACTCCATACCACAAGAGAATTGATTTTTTAATAAATAATTTCAAGGAGATAATGGACACCTTGACAACCAAAAAGATAAATTTAAGGCTAAGTCTGGATATGCAAGGACAAAGTGATATGCCAATTAAAACAAGGCCAGTATGTTAGCCTACAGAAAGGTGGCCCATCTAGAGGAGGAAAAGGGATACTGGTAGTGATGAGGAAGAAGTAGACAAAAAAGGGAAGAAAATAATGAAGGCGCCTTCATGACTAGGCCCAAAATTCAAAGTACCTGGGGCTGTCAAAATTATTGAATTAAAATCTTCACCATAGCCCAGTCCCCCATCACCACCACCTGAGCCAAGCCCTAAGAGGCAAAGAACTGATCACCTACCTGATGATCTCATAGATGAAATTACTATTACTGATCAAGACATGCAAGTTGGTATGTCATCCCCTCCTAGGTTAGCTGAATTGGTTCTATCTGATTTGGATATGAAAGGTAAGAGTCTGCAGGATGAAAGAATGGAAGCTTGCAAGGAGGTCTTAGATGACAATGCATTTGTAAAGACTCCTGTATTCTTGCAATTGGCATGGAGGATGAAATTTGAGCAATATCAAAATAAATGCAAGGAGAGAAGAGAACTAAGGCCTGACAGGTCAGATCAGGAGAATGATGAAAAAGTGAAAGCTGAACTAATGGAAGAGTTCAAAAACATCACTCCTGAAGAAGGAAGACAACTAGTGAATCAAGCTGGTGTTTTAATTTTTCTTGAATGGGACATCGCAGATGCAGTGGCTTTCAATACCATTATGAAGTCCAAGAATCCTTTTCAGGATTATGTAGAAGAAGTTAAGGCAGCATTACAAAACTCTGCCTTCAGTGAAGAATATGAGACCTTGGCAATTTGGGCATTGGCTCCACAAGGAAGAAAGTCAGACATTGTTGATATTAATCCAAATTTCAAAGGAAGATTAATAAAGAGGGCTTCAGAGACTACAACAACCGAAGCCACTAGTTTAACTGTGAATGTGGCCAAGTTGGCCCAAAAGACGCTAAAAGGGAGGAGGCTGAAAAAAAGAGCCTAATGGAGAAGTATAACATTTTAATTGAAGAATATAGTAAAATACAACAGAGGAATGTTGAGCTGCAAACTGAAGTAGAAAGGTTCAAGTATAGACATACTGGGGAAACATCCAATGCTCCAGGAACCAACACATCACCTCCCACAATAGAGTCAATGCCTCTTGCTTCTCCAAATGTTTCTACACCAGGGTCTCCCATTCAAAATCCAGCTCTTACCCCTCCTCTAGAACAAGTTGATGAAGAAACTGAGTGCTCTGTTGATCGAATAAAGAGGCAGATCATGTAGGAAATTGATCAATTACAGACATCACTAAGGGTAAAAGAGGAGGGTTTTTTTTCAAAAGAAAAAGAAATTGTTACTCTTGTTTTGGAGTATTTAAATGAAAAAGTGGATAATAAACTGCCTTCTATACATTCTTTGTATTCTTTGCTATTTGAAGCAATAAGTAATATTGATAGGGATCAGGGGATAGTGATTCCAATAATTCAAAATTGGATCCCTAGGGAAAATAATCTAGATGTTATGAGTAAAGCCTCAAGGTTTGATGTAATAACATGCCCCAATCATTGAAGCCTACTTATATATTATTTAAATCATTGTAAGGTTTTCAGACCTTACCAGATGATCTAAGTAGGAAGATTAGGGAATTGGTAAAGAACTTCAATGATTGGGGTAACACAATGTTACCTAATATAACTGATGAGCAGGGGGAAATCAGAACACTCCAACAATGGCAAGATCAAGCAAGTAAAGTCATCAATAATCAAATTAAAATAATTTGTGATGACTCACATTATGATTTGTTGGTAAATTGTATGGATAATATTATTGGTACCGACTCATTTTTAGAATATTTTGAAAGAGATGCTAATTAGGTAGCGGTAAAGTATTTTCCTTATAGTACAAAGGTAAAAAAGGTGATTGATTTTGATTGGCCAACTGACGAAGAATACCAGAGGTGGGTGGCTAAGTATTTGAATGATGATGAGTAAAAAGAGTGGGCTACCGATAGGTGGCAAATCAGATGTTGTGGTTACAACGTTTCCAGTTTTGTATGGATGAATTTTTTGGCATGGGTTTCGCATGGTTTTTTGTTATTGCATCAACCTTCCTCTGCGACATGATGAATGGGAATATGCTCCAGGATGATTGTTGTTGTAATAATTTTTGAACAAGAATATTTTTCAAGGTGGTGGCTATTGTAACAAATTTTGGAATATCACTAGGTGCTCCAATTGACTGGTGACAAGTGTACTTTCTGGCCTGGTGCTTGTTTGCTCCTTCATTTTCTATAAGAAGGATTTCAAGGCCAGAAGTACGGGTTAGAAAGTTAGATAATTTTTGTCGAGTCTAGGTGAAGTTGCAGAGCGAATTGTAAAGTCCAATGGTTTTAGAGAAATACAATTTAGGTTTTGAGTCATTATGTAACAGGTTTTGAGTTCCAAGAGATTTAATATTGTATAACAGTACTAGCATTTGAGTTGAAATGAAAATTCGAGTTCATGTCTCTCCATTGTACATGCATATCTAACTTTGAATGAAATAACTAAGGGTTGTTTTATCCATCTCAACTGTTGTGGTGTGTATGATTCTATTTTAGCTTTAATTCAAGGAATTAATCAAAATGCTTGAATGTGATTATAGGTAGATATGTATGTATAAGGATTTGATAAGTAGTCCTGGGTTAGAATGCACACTGATGAAATTTTAATGCAATATTGTCAGGGATCTTATATGTGATGTATTAAATCTGTTATGAACCTCTAGATGCTTATGAATTTGACTCCTGTAATGGAAATATGGCATGATCTAAGTTGTAATTATTTGTGTAGTTCAAGTATTTGTTTGTCTTTACCTAGAGCTTGCTACAAATTGAAAATCATTGACTATCTTATACAATGGATTGTGTTTAGTTATCTCACGCTCCTAGATAGTTGATATTGTCTATGAACAACCAATTCTAGTTGATATTATCTTATCGTGTTGATCTATTAAGTGAGATCATCTGCTATTGTTAATGTTGTTTATAATAATGGTGCAGAGGTTGTAAACACATTAAGGGATCACCCTCCCGGGTCTTGCAGAGCCGAAGTGTGAATTTTAAGTCCTCGTCCCGGTTAGTCTAGGTTCGAGTTGCCTTCGTTTGGAATTGGCAATTCCATAGGTATATTAGAAGACAAACCTAGTTTACATTGTAAAAGAACCAACATACACGTCAACCACCGAACAACCACCTCTACAACTGACTTTTTAATCTTTTATGATCACATGAAACATAAAACACACTAATTTCAAGGTTGTTAACATCACTATTGAAATGTTTTAATTTTTTGACCTTTCAAACATTAAAAAGTACATCATTAAATTAATTATGTAATGGCATAAAAATTAAAAACATCATGAATTAATTATGTAACCACATAAGTCAAATATAATTCTATCAAGAAATTAATATCAAATAGATAATATAATCGCATAACTTATACATTTCAATGTCATTGATCTTCTTCTTCATCCAACTCTTTGTTTGTATCATCCGATCCAGATTCGACATTGCAAGGATTGGTCATATCATCATCATCATCATCGATATCAGTTTCGATAATGTCATGATCCACACGGATGTCATCTTCATGAACATTAACTCCTACATCATCATCATTTAGTTCCTCCTCTTCGACATCTTCGTCAGGGACATCATTAACTAACCGTTGATCCCGATCATCATCTACATCATCTTCTAGTTCTTCAAGATCTTCTTCTTCCACCACATTATACTCTTTTACCGCATTTCTCTTGATCATGTCTAACAACAAAATGACCAACCCGTTTACTCGAACCCTCTCGAGTAAAAATACCTACTCACATTGGCTTGGAAGAACATAGGGCTCATTTCCAGCTCGCTCGATCAACCTTGTACTAACCATGGTAAATCCATTATCATGTTCAATAATAGTTCTCTCAGGATCATTTTCATTCAATCGTAGCCTGTACCATAGGATGACGAACAAAATTAATCTGAAGGACTTAAAGTCACACTCAAGTATATTATCCAAAAAAACATAGTATCAATTTTCTAAGACTTCTAGATGTATGTCGCTTCTAGATGAAACATTATTCACTTGAAAGAATGCAATTATATCAGAATCACAAGTTTTCTTCATGTCATCCAACATTTTGATTCAAAATTTACAACCATTGCACCACATAGCCTTGTGCTGTTTCACCTGCACTATGTCAAACATGTAAAAAATATTGCAATATCATCAGTTGATAAACATATTTATTCTTGGCTGAATGTATGCAAAGAAAACAATCTCAAGATATATATACATCAATATACTTAAAAATAATTAAATAATATGGGTGATTAATATATTTATATGTACTTGTTTATCTCTTAAACCATATTCTAAATCAATTTCCCTTTGTGTAACATTGGAATCTCCATTACAATGAGCTTCTTCAACCAATGAAGCCACACCTTCCCATGTTAATGCGCAACCAGATTGTTGACATCGTTCAATTCATACCGTCATCTAATCAAGATTGTTGGTGACGTACAAATGTAGTGCATCCCACTCTTGACCAACTATACCAAAATAAATTGAAATTCACAAATGACGTATAATTAGTTAAATACCACAGTATACGACCTTAATTTATAATTGATGTATATTGAAGATTAAAAATTAAATAAGTACAATATACATAAAAACCATATGTAAAATGTATTCCAATTAATCTCTATGACCATCTTATAATTACCTCTCACTTTCCTCAATCTACCTTTCCCCAACAGGTACTCCCCTTCGAATTTGTTAATGGAGTTGGGATCCCAAATGCGATCTAAATGGATCTTTGTTGCAAACTTAGGAAGATATTCACTAATGTACACCATGGTCTGGTATACCATATATCCCTCCACCATAGAACCCTCAGAATGTGCTCTTTGTCTAACCAAAGCCTTCAAAAATTTCAAGTGCCTCTCAACCATCCACATTGACCTTGTGTGTACAGGTCCACACAATTCAATCTCCTCAACTTGGTGTATGAGGTAGTGTTCTTGTGCATTGAAAAACGTTGAAGGTAGACACTTTTGCATTTCACACATTAGACGAGGAATTTTTCTCTTCCAATAATTTATATCTTCTTTATGGATTTCTTTAGATGATAGCCATCTACAAGTGATTCAAGGCGCAAATATATTAACGATATTTAACAAAAATATAAGTATATTATATAACAAGTAAAACAAATGGCAATTATAAGATGTATACAACGAATTGAACAAATCTCGCTACTTACCTCATGTATTTTCCAAGATCATATATAACTTGCTTGACATTGTTGTCAAAGTTATTTGGGAGAGATAGAGGTAGAATGTACTGCAACAATTATAAAATAATCTTTTCATTATTTTTCCAATGAGTAAACACAACATACACCTAAAAGTACATGCATTATACAAGTGTATATAATATACCGTAATAATTACCTTAATGAAGGTATGCCAATCATGCATTTTCATCCCTGACCCAAATTCACCTTTCTTTGTTATTATATTGTTTATGTTTGCAGCAAATCTTGTGGGAAATCAAATTTTTTGTATGACTTCTTTTATAGTATTGCTTTGTTGCTCTGTTAATAACCAAAGAAGGGCACTTATATTAATTTGGTCTCCATCACTATTTAATTGAATGACATTTTTCATTGCATGATTGGCTTCCTAAATGTCACTACAAATTTTGACAATTTTTTTTTTGTCATGCCTTCCATCCAATATTTTCCATAATGTTTCTGTTATATTCTTTCTGATATGCATTGTATCAAACAAATGCACAATTTTTAGTTGCTCATAGTAGGACAACCTATTAAATTGTCTAGGATAACTTTTAGTCCTTGTGGAAGCCAACCATTAATTCCTTGACGACCTTCATGAAGCATATAATTTAAACAAATTAACAACGACAATTATTATCAATTACAACATGAATAAACACAACACAATATAAAAATATAAATTCAAAACATATCATATATGATAGATAAATAATTTGATCCAATGTATAACCTTGACGATTAATTCTATTATATTCCAACTTCCATAGGCGAGGTGACATTCTTCGTGGTTTTGATGTAGTCTCCTCTTTCCCAATGAAAAGATGTTTTTCAGTAGTTCGATACCTATGATTTCTATGGAGGAAGTGCCTATACTCATCAAACACCTGCTTTCCTAAACTTGTTGAACGACGAGATTTCATCTTTGGCCCACAAATTGGACATGCAAATTTTTCCTTTGTTTGAAGACCTGCAAGATGATATATAATTGGATTAAATATGTCAATTTTTATAATTATATATAATGAATAGATTATTTTAAAAATATTCATGATATCTACTTCATCAAATTAAATATTGTTAAAAGTGTAGCTCTAACGTTATAACATACCACAAAAATGTGTTAGCCCTGGGGCATCATGAATTGTCCATACAAGCATTGCATGGAATTGAAATTGTCTTTATCCTATTGGTCTGGAGACGTCATACATAGTGACGCCATTCCATAACTTTAATAACTCGTCGATAAGAGGCTTGATATATACATTCATATCTTTAACTTGGTAATTTCTTACCTAGTCAATGAACATAAACATTAAATAATTATTATAAATCCATTTTATCAGTAATATATATAAATTAATGTACATGACTATTGAATGAAAAAATATGTCATTATGCAACAACAAATAAGATAAATGAGATGCTACTACGCTTAAAGAAAATTATTGATGTAAACAAATAATTGAACAATCATTAACAACATTATGTGCTCCTCTTTATCGGGACATCCATGGAGGAATGTTATTGTTGATAACAAAAACAGCTACACTGGAAAGTAAATAGATCTTAGCTTCCAAATGGATCGACAATCGTCATCTCTAATGAAAGCCCCGAGATTATGAGGTTCTTCTTTAAAGTGTGGCCATTTTTCCTCCATGTCCCTAAATGCAGAACCATCTGCAGGCATTCAAAGAATGTCATCTCCACTTGTATTTTATGCATGGTAATCCATCAATTGCGCTAAGCTTTCACACCTAAATAATCGTTGCATACATGGAATAATGAGAATATAACAAAAAACTTGCAAGGCACCTTTTTTGTTAGTTGATCTATTCGATATCTACTAATATGACATTCCAAGCATTCTGGTTCAAATTCTTGTTGTTTATGATATATAATATGATCATTGGGACATGCATCTATTGCTTGATACTCCATTCCGATATATTTCATAATGGAACATAAATCTCGGTATGAGCAAGGTAAAATATTTGATGGTGGTAACAAAAATTCACCAATCAATCTACAACAAAAAATAATTTGTTCATATAAAGAATATTAATGGTACATATTTCATCCTTTATTTACTAGTGATGAACTAACAACAATTAAAATAGATGAAAAAAGATGACATATATGACATACCTTAACATCCATGAGATTGCTATGTTTGATAAACTATTCATAACCTTCAAGTTCAACAACAACAATATAGTGGAGAGAAGATTTGTTTTGGAGCCTTCATAAAGGGGCTCGTATGCCTTCTTAAGTATATGTAAATCATGAACATCATCAAAGTCATCTTGACTTCCACTATGATCAAATTTGCTTACTAAATGTGCATGGATCAATGTATTCATACCATCATCTTCTACCATGTTTCTGGTGCATGATCATCTTCTTCCATAGGATCATTAACTCTTATCTTCGATATTCATAGCTCCATGTTCGTCCACTTGAAAAACCACATTCTTCGAGCCATGATAATCCATATCATCTACCCTAGGGTGCCCCATCTTTATAATAATGATAGACACAAATAAACTATGATCATGATCAAGTGATTATATATATATATATAATGTTAAAACAATATAAACATTTACAAATTCAATCAATATAAACACATATAATGAACAACTTACCAATGGACGATAATCATGCCCCTCTTCAACGTGACCATCCTGCCTACAATGTTTCTCAGCTGTTGTGATTAAAATTCATCTCGTCTTTAAGCCCTTGCAATTATTGCAAGGACAATAACATTTCCCATCACCCTTCTTCTTTTCAATCTAGCCCACAATCTATCAAGTGTCTCTTCATCTTTTGTTTTGGACTCACATTATCTTAACATGATTTTATTTACCAAGATTGACTATTTAGATCTTCAAAAAATATCAAGCTCACACTCCAATAATTTTTATTCATAGACAGTAACATAATCTAATAATTCTGATATTTTACACCAAAAAAATTTGGCATGCAACCACCCCTGCAAAAGAGAAGATAGTCTGAAGTTAATGACCCCAAAAACACTTTACAATGCTAATTCCAAAACATATTAAATTCTGATTTTACTATGATTTCCAACTGTTAAGACTCCTAAAATCAGAATATTGAACTTGGATCACAAAAATTCCTAAGGAAGCAATGGAGAGGTGAGCGAAAGCTAGTAAGAGCAAGTGACTCCATTCCTAAGGAGCAAATAAGCCTAATCATCATTGCTAATGTCAATATGGATTTATCCTTTTAGTTAAAGATGCAATGTGTCACTTCTTATGATGAGCTTATCCCTAGGGCCCTCAATATTGAGAGAGCCCTAATAAAAAACAATAGAAGCATTGGTAAGAGCATGATTAGGGTACAAACCCTAGGCCTTCGTAGAAATATAAACAATAACTATAGCTGATTAGTGAGGTTGCAATACTAGAAAGATTGAGACATTGTAGCTAATAACAAAATCTTGCAATCTAAAGATTATAGCCAATAACAAGCACACTATGTAGCTTAGTGACATTTGTAAATGAAATCTATGGTAAGAAGAATGACAGTCATTTGAGATGTGACAGTCAAAAAG
>VDFB02201033.1:0-31529 GCA_007258455.2 Sequoia sempervirens | reverse complement strand
TTGCTCTTTGAGTGAGATATCAACAAATTGGAAGTCTCAACTTTTAGTTGAGTATTCTAAGTCTACATTTGCATGCGAGCTCATGGATGGACGGATTCAAGATGATAGATATCGAGTTGTGGATGATGTGATCTATTATTACGATAGGATATTCTTAGTGCCTGAGTCCAAGCTCAAACAACAGATATTACGAGCCATTCATGACACACCTATAGTAGGGCATCCACATTTCTTCAAAACCTATAGACAAGTCAGAGAGAGATTCTCATGGAAGGGTCTCAAGGATGATGTCCTACAGTATGTTAGAGAGTGTTTGACTTGTCAACAAAACAAGTCTGAGCATACTTTCCCAGCAGGAATTTTACAGCCATTGCCTATTCCAAAGTAGAGGTGGGAGAGTATATCTATGGATTTCATTACAGGTCTTCTGAAGGTTCAGGGATGAGATTGCATATTTTTGGTTGTTGACAAGTTGACCAAATATGCACATTTCTATGCTATACCCTTTGATTATTCAGCTCTACAAGTGGCAGAGTTGTTCTTTCAAGAGGTGTTTTGTTTGCATGGCCTTCCTAAGACCATAGTCTGTGATTGGGATAGCAGATTTCTCAGTGCTATTTTGCAAGAGCTTTTCTAGTTAGCTGGTACAGAGTTGACATCGAGCATCAGTTATCACCTTCAAACAGATGGACAGACAGAGATTGTCAATAAATGGGTTGAAGGTTATCTTCACAATTATGTTGTGGGGCAGCAGTGTGCTTGGATTAAGTGGTTATACTTAGGAGAATATTGTTATAATACCACCTATCATATGTTGATTGGCATGTCTCCATTCAAATCATTGTATGGATATGATGCATTATCTTTCATGGATTTAGCCTTTGATGATAGTAGAGCTCCTCGGGCCAAGGAGTTATTGCAGGATACTCAGGACATCCTTAAGGTACTTAAGGATAATATTCAGCAGGTACAAAATAATAAAAAAATGTATGTCGATAAACACCATGTGGAGAGGAATTTTGAGGTAGATGACTTGGTTTTCTTATGCCTTCAGCCATATAAACAAAGTACATTGAAGAGAAGTGGTGCAGAAAAACTAAAGCCAAGGTTTTATGGTCCCTATAGGATTGAGGAGAGTTGGGGAGGTAGCATATGAGCTTGACTTACCAACAGGCAGTAGGATCCATAATGTTTTTCATGTATCATGCCTCAAAAAGGCATTGGGACAGCATGTGGTCGCTTCTCTAGTCTTTCCACCACTTGATGAGGAGGATGTTTTGATATTAGATCCTAAGTCCATTGTTGATATGAGGGAGTGTAAGTTGTGAAACTGGGTGATTAGAGAGTAGCTTATCAGATGGAGAGATTTTCCATTGGAGGATGCTACATGGGAAGGAGAATAAATACTTCAACATCCTAATTTTTTATTGCTTGAGGACAAGCAATCCCGAGAAGGGAGGAATGTAATGTCCCCATTCTTAGAGTGACATCTTGGAGATGAGAACTAGCTCATTCACCATTTCCATGAGCTAGCCATCCAAGTGAGGGAATGTTATTTTGGCCAAGAGAAGTACATTTTGATGAATCTTGCAAATGGAAGGAAAAGGGAAATATTTTTAATGAAAAATAAAATAAAATATTTATTATATTTTATTATTATCTTATTCCCACACATAATGCCAAAATAATTTTATTAAAAAAAATTATAAATGGGCCTAGGAATTGGATGACCCCATGGGGAGTTACAAGGAAAATAAAAAATTATTTGAATTCTCCTAGGTGACCAACTTGTCTCAAGTGAGAATAATATTTAAAAATAAAAGAAAAGAAATGAAATATTATTATATCCTAATGGTTGATTCACTTTATGGGATGAGTCAAATAAAAGAAACAAAATCTGATGTGAATGGTGAATAAAATAAACAAAATCTGATTTTGTTTACCTAAGCTGATCTTGGTTGGGGTGGTTAAGGGAGAATAAAAAATCGACTTCATTGAGGACATCCAGATTTGAATTCGATTAGGCATTTTGAAAGTCTCTTGGCTGAAGATTAAGTTTAGTTTGATCAAGGTGATGACCCCTTGGCTTCTTGAGTATGGAGATGGCCCCATCCCTATTTTGAGAGGTGGACATATTCAATGTTCATCATTGAATTAATTGTATATTTTGGTAGAGACATTTTCAGTTGGTGGATATTGAAATTTGCATTAGCAATTCGATATTTTGAAGAAGAAATCAATTTTGAAATCACAAAGTTTTGTTGAGCATTTTCAGTTGAGAAGAAATTGCATTTACAGTTTACAATTCGATTGGTAGTCAAGGAGATATGCTCGATTTTTATCTCAGTACTTGGAAAATTTTGTGGGTTATCTTGGCCCATTGGTGTGACAACTAGAAGACATTTTGGGACTGGTTTTAACCAGCAATTTGGGTGCACATAGTGAAGGGATGATTTCATGATTGAAGACACAGGAAAATTTGAATCAGCTCTTGAGAAGGTTGATTCCAATCCTAGAGCCTAGGCACTGCATTTGGCATCCAAAATAATGATTTTGGTGAAGAACGACTGTAACTACATCAAATTTCTATCTTATTTTTGGCATCCTAACCAGGTTCTTATTTGTGAATGCAATCTTGCATATTCATATTGTAATAGATGGGTTTGATTGTTGTCCAATAGTGATAGCATTTGTAGGGACTTTCATATATTTATGTCAATGCAATGTGCATATCATTTCATGGTCGATAGGGCCTTAGTTGCATTTTCAATCATCTTATATCCAGCATTGTAATCAATTTTTATCCAGCAATATCATATTAGTAAAATTGGGATTTTGACAACAAATTGTTTGTTAAAATGCCTAATTTTTGTAGGTGCATATTTGCATAAAGCTTAGACATCTATTGCATTGAGGAAACACAAAAATACTTGCATATCATCTTAGATTTCATAAGTAGACAATTAGCTTTGTTAGTTGATGTTTTCAAAACACCATTGCATCATTCAAAACCCAAACAAACCAAATAGTAAGAAATTACTAGTAGTTATCAGTTTGCACACCAAGTGTTTGTCAAAATTCTCAAGGTAGAAAACCAGAGATTTTATATCAGATTAGGCAAGGGTTCTTATAATGGGGTCATTTTGGGGGTGTGAAAATAAGAGAAAAGAAATGCAGAGGATGGGTTTTGTTTAGGGAAGATTGAAAACCCAAACTCCTCCCCCCCCTCTCCCCCCACCCCTCAAATATGGGATTTCAGGCAAGTTGAGCTGCATATAATCCTTAGGATGTGAGAAGTAGGGGTTGTCCAATTTGTAGGTCGAACAAAAAAACTTGGTGTGCTAGCAATCTTCCTCCAATGACCTCTGTAAATTGACTTTGTTGGGCTTAGATGAAGTAGGAAATATGGAGGAAAAAGGGAGAACACAAAGTTATCAGTGGAGAAAAACACTCAGAATGCAAGAAACAAAGGATGACAATAAAATTGCATAGGGAGAAAGAAAGAAGGAATTTAAATGAGAGAGGAGACGGGTAGGAATCCCACATGAGGAGGAGAAATAAGAGTTTGATTCACCAACATAGGGGTAGAGGCAACCACACATCAATTATAGATGAGTTATTTCTTTCTTCATATACTTAATATCCTCTAAATGCTTTCTTTCTAATGTTTCTCATTGAAACTTTATACTTTTCATCTCCATCGCTATAGCTAAGTGATAGGTCTAATAAACACAAATCAATTATAAAATCTGGGTTGAGGAAAAGTTAAAATGGTTCTACTAGCTATAGTTATCATAAAATGATGAAACATTAATATGCCACTGATGTTTATAATGATTAAAAGAAAAATATTGGGAGACAAATATAGCATTTTACACTTGGTTGTAATCCAAGTTCAATGTTTATGCTTATTTTGGGTTCCTTATTACTAGTGTAAGAATGTAGAAAATGAGAGATTGATTATGCATCCTTGAAGAACTCTAAACCAGGTCTTGAACTTTAAACTAAGAATTATTACTAAATTATCAAGTAAAGCTTGTAAATTTATACACTATCAAGATCATGACCCTAGTATAAACTTGACGACCTCACCTTCATCTTGGATACATGAATTTTAGCACTTATAACCTTATTTTGGATTACACATGTTTAAAGATAAGGAAGGAATCCAATAAAGGGTAAGGTCTATAATTAATCAATAGATGTTAATGAGCTAGATATTAAGTAATTTTATTAGGTTATGAACATGGGTGAATTTTATTGTCAAAGCGTAAGGGTATATATATTCGTTAAGATTTTGTAATATGCAAATTTCTCAAACTTTAGAAGTTGAAACCCCATCAACTCAGTAAAAGGGGAAGGTGACATATTTTATTACCTTAATATTTTACATGGAATGGGGCGGGTTAAAAATATAACTATAAATATCCCTTCATATATAATGAATTAGGAACATGATTACCTAATTTGAGTTTTGGATTATGGTTGCCTAATAATGTAAGTGATGATGACTTGTTTTAATGACACTAGAACCACACTTTACTAAACATATCTTTAACATTGAAACTGGACATTTTTGATAAACTATTGATGCTATGGTAAATGTTTTATATGACTACATGATGTAGATCAACCTCTTAAATACGAGAACTTTGATATTGGAATTATTATGTGAATTAATATGATTGCATGCTAGGTGGAGGGTGACAATAATGTCGAGATTGTGTTATGAGATAAATCCTATGTGGCATCTCTTGATACCTTACAGATGACCGTATTGGTCAAGTTGAACTTAAAGGGAAGTATGAATAAACTATCTAATCTAAAACTAGACTACTATAAGAATAGGGAGTTGCACGATAGGGTAAAAGAAATTAGAACAATAATATTATTAGTAGTATTATCATTGTCTTTATATTTTCATACATTGGTCCAATGGATATGGTGTTTCCAACTTCCTTAAATAGGATTCAAGCATTAATTATACTTAAAACAAGATTATAAATATTATTGGATGTCCTTCAAGAATATCTATTGACCCCTTGAGTATGTGAACCTCAATATTGAATCTAATATGTAAATTTCAAATGGAAGTGTTTCCCTATGGGTTTGTGTGAACCAAGGTAGTTTCAGGCTGCATAATATCCTAGCCCCTATGTTGATAAGACAAACCTGAGAATGTCCAAGTTGGTTTATGAATAATAATGGATCGAGTTTAATTCAAGACCTTGATATCCTTAAAGGGAGGTGTTATAGTATGGGTTGTTAAGTTATATATGTTTTCCTAACTTTTATTAAGCATTATTAATGGAAGAAAACATTAATGAAACCTTAATTAAGGGGAAACTAGTGTGTATGTGACCTTTGAGAGACCTTGTAAGGAGAACTACGTGTGACTTTGATCCGTTTGGAAGTGGGTACATAGGCGGTCCTTGGGTGAAGGATTCTTCTATGACCCCAATTCAAAAAGGGGGAGGGTTCAAAGGGTTAACTCCAAGGGTTGGGTTTGTTCCTAATAGGTTTGACCTTTCCTCCTCTATAAGCTTCAGTTTGAGGCTAAAATGGGTATCGAATGGGTATGATCAAGTTAATGGAATTTAATAACTTATATTTAATACATAACGGGCTTTTGTTAAGCATAATGAAGTAAGGGATTTAACTACTTTACACTGGGTATTTGATTATATGTATATGTTGGGTAATTCCATCTGGTGTTGGTTCCATGTATCTCTTATGTATCTGTGTAATTCAGCTCCATATCTAGAGGTCTTTATGTATAGGCACGTGTATCTGTTGATTGTGATTGTGATTCATGTTATGTATGACACGCCCAAGAGTGAACCTCTAAGATATTTGAGCAATGGCAGGCAGTCATTGGACCGTGCTAATGATCGATGTCTAGGCTACTACTAGGGATTAGTCAGCATTCACCTGGTTCACGAAGGTGAAGGTAGTGGACTACCCTGGTTATAATACATCCATAGCAGTTGCACGAGTAGGGACCCATCTGTGCAGGTAACAGTAATTCGGGGCTAACCATACATTTAGAGGGTTCACTAGTTGCCATTGATAAGAACGGAAGTGACTGATGCTAAGTGTTACCCAGGATAGTGAAGAAGATAGTTGGCAATATCACTAAGGTCACAAGGTGGTACATATATTAGGTGCTACATCTTCCTAGGTGGATAGACTTGTCGTCTGTGGCCTATAGGAGATTGAAGTTAGAATCCACCAAATTATGGTAGGTTCACTATTTGGGGAAAGCCTTGGGATGGTGGACGGACCTACGATGTAGTATGGGATGCATCAAATCCCCCTCCCTGTTGTCATAATGTATACCTAGACTTTTGGGGTTGAGGATGGACCCGTAGTGTAGTATGGGATGCACTGAATCCTCTTCCCATTCAAGTCCAATGGTGCAGAAGACCAGAGGAAATGATAGGACCCACAGTGTAGTGCATAATGCACTAATATCTTTTTTATCTGGGATGCATTATAGACATGTGTTAGCCACTATGATGTGTTAATCAGCCATTGTAGATGTGATGTAGGTTGGAGCTTGTCACTATATGTATGTGACGTATGTTGGAGCTTGCCACTATGTATGTGATGTATGTTGGAGCTCATCATTATGTATTTGTGATGTATGCTAGAGCTCATTATTGTGTATTTGTGATGTATGGTGGAGCTTGTCACTATGTATATGTGATACATGTTAGAGCTTGTCACTATGTATTTACGATATATGTTGGAGTTAGTCACTAATGTAAATGTGATATGTCTGTGAGACAATCACCATTATACTTATGATTTGTGTATGATCCAATCACTGTTATACTAGTGATGTGTATGAGCTAGTCAACTTGTGTATATGGAGGTAGCTTGTGACCTACATTGTGTATGATCTTTGGGATTAAGGTATGATACACCCCTTGTGAAAATTGTGAATGTTTGTGTACTAATGTTTGGTAACATTTGGTATGGACCCAACACTTGATGGAAAAATTATTATCATTATACTATAATTGACTAAGTCATAACTTATGCTTAATTAATAGTCATGGGTTAAAGGTGAGATTAGAGATCACATGCAAGAGGAGGGAATGAACTCCCTCAACATTGTGAGGCGAACTATGAAGCCTTTGATTCCCACAAGGGGATATGTAGGTTGGGTCATCACGAACCCTCAAGGCTTAGGATGTAGGTCTAGGAAAGACCTTTACCTCGGGACCTTAACACTCTTTTGTGCAAGCATATGATTGGCAATAATGAGTGGATATCACCATGGGAATGAAGTATTGAAGTTAACACTATTAAGCTTCATGGAAAGTACTCAATCATTTAACTTGGTAGATGTTGTGAATGCAAAAAAAAAATTGTAGTGCCTGAGGGGCGGATTTTACACAATCCTGCACAAAATATCCATAGAAAGTAGTACTTTGAATATAACATTTTCATAGTCAACTAATTGTTTTTTATTAGCGTAAAACAGGGTTTTGAAGGGACCCTGAAACCCTATACAAAGAAGAGCAAAGGTAGCAAAGGAAATCAAATTGGTTGCCCAACCAAAACACCAAACCTCAGGCTGATAAAAAAGCCATCAGCACACCAAACTAAAGCAAGGATCTAAACAATAGCAGATCCTGCACCAACAAATCTAACACCCTTAGCCCTAGGACGAAGCTCCCTAACAGACATGGGAAGCCCCTCCTTTCTATGTTGAACCAAGGTCCAAGAAACCTCAGAGTTGAAATCCTCCGATTGAGGAGAGAGGGGAGGCACTTCCTAGGCCACAATAGCCAAGGAAGGCCCCAACAAAGCCGAACTAGAAGAAGGCACCTCCAGGAGGGAGCCCGGAGAAATAGAGCAAGGAACACAACCAATATCCCCTGAGGGCCAAGCTGACAGAAACCAAAGTAGGCACGAATGAAGGAATACCCAAAGAAAAGATAGGAGTGACGTGATCAAGTAAAGCAGAAGCCAAGGTGGGAACAGCCTCAACCACTCCCTCCAGAGCAGACTCAAGATGGATCTCATCCTCTTGAGAGGAACCATCACCACACGACGAACCATCAACATGGGAAGCAGAGATAGTCAAGTGTTCCACAAGAGCATCCTTCCACCATGTTGCAGTGCCTCTATGATGCGAGAGAGGATAGCCAGCAGCCAAGTGACCAATAGCGAAGCAGTGCCGACATCTGAAGGAACACCCTCATAGTCCAGCAGTTGCTTCCAAGGTCGATCCCCAACCATCAAAACAACATCTCCAAAGAGGGGTTTGGAGATATCAATGTCAACTAAAATACGAGCAACAGTGGAGTGACCCATGAAAGTGGTAGAAGAATCTACTTCCAGAAACCGACCAATGGCATTGCCAATGCCCTTATAGCAAGAATCCTCCCAGAACTAGAGTGGGAGGTTTAGGAGACGCACCCATATCAGCTTGACATTAAGCGGCTCAGTAAGGGGGTCAAAGGAAAGAGTCCATGGTTTAATGGACAGAGAATACTCCCCCCACAACCAGACCCGTCCATCAAGAACTACATCTCACTGCTTAGAAGAAGCAAAGATCGCAATGAAAAACCACGAGCATAGGAGAAGAGCTCAATCATTCCAACTACTAGCGGCCTCCAAGACTCCAACACCCATTTGTGAAGATCAGGCAGAGAAGTCCAAAGACCATTAAATCTACAAATTGCAGCAGTATTGCTATAAAACTCCTCATTCTATATGACCTCTGGGCCACACACCACAACAAGGGAGGATCGGGCATAGGGGAGAGGTCGGACACCTCTACCCTTCCCCCCTAAAGGCACACCCTTACCAGCCACAGTAGCAAAATATCTCGCACCGAGAAACAAACCAAGGACAGGCGCACCAGTCCCAACCATCGTCTGCACCCCCAGCGAGCCATGAGGACCACACGCCCCTCCAGGCTTCCCCACCTGAGCATCAGACAAGGCAGCCGGAACAACCACACCGGCACCACCAGACGCCTGCACCTGCTTGACACCACCTGTCCCCAGCTCCAGCTCGACACCAATGGTCGCCTGCTCCTGCTCGCAGCCATTCCTACTTCCACCCATTTCAAAAACTTACTTTTTTATAGTCAACTAATTGTTATCTCTACCAAGTTTCATATTTGTAGAGGGCAAGTGAAAAGGTTCGGTCATATCAATCAACAATGAAATTTTTGATTGAACCAATAGGATTTATCTTTCTGTGATCTTGCCTAGCAGATACAATTTCCCAAAGTATCCTCAAATTTTGGTAGGAAGTCCATACAATCTTAACCAAACAAGTACTTCAATAATTTGTTGGCACCAAGCTCAAATATCTCCAAGTGTTATATTTTCTAGCAGTTTGTGTTTTAGGCTTCTAGCATTACCCCATTTTTCATAGTTTAAAAATTTGATGTGAGTGGAGATTTACAGTGCAGTAGCTTCAACATTATATTATCTATATGTACTATCTTTCATAAGAATTTTTTAATAGTCTTGTTTTGATTTTCCGAAGAAGAATATTAGAAAAGGGGAAAAATGCAAAATTAAATAGATTCATCCAAATTAAAATGGTATGAATAAAACATAAACCATTAATAGTCACCAAAGTTAAGCTCAAATGGTTAATCCTTTGGTTCTCATTGTGGACATAGGTTTGAACATTCCCAAAGTGATAGCTAGGCACAAGAACGTGTGGCGTAACAATAAATCAATGTCTCTAGTCCCATGTTGGATGCACCACAGTAAATTCCAAGCTTCTAGTCCCCAAATGGACATGTAAAAGTTGTTGGGTGTGGGCCTCAAACTCAGTTGAAAGTGATGTGTTGTTAAGTTACAAGTGAAAATGAAACCTTCATTGCTTGTAAATAAAAATCGTGTACAACCTACAACAATAATAAATGCAGTTTATATCAATTACTTCATACAATAGATGGGGTTTGGAGTTCTATTTGGCAACTAGACATCGAATGTTGTCATACCCCCATCATAATCGAATGTTGCCACTTTAAAACAAAAATTAAATTAAATTATTATTCATTTTGTTGGGCTGACCCTATATGCTAGTCAACCCTACATTAAGAAGTTTGCCCAAAATTATATATATAATGATAATTAAGGCAGTGATTATATCATGACATATAGGAGCAATATGCAGCGATTAAGACTATAGAAGGGCAGCGATTTAATCAAGGCAAGAGTAGTGAATTAATCAAGGGAAGAGCAATGATCCTTTTGAAGTTTTTAAAATATATTAAATTAAATTAAATTAAAAGGTTGTTACGCAGCGCTGGTTTAGGAAGGGGTGTGTCCCTTACCAAGGTGAGGGTAATGAAAGGAGGCAACTCTTCCCCACCAAAAAGAGGATATAAAGGGAAGAGCGAATCATATCAATGTGAATCAATAGAATGAAAAATAAAGAGTTATATCTCCTACTAATCGAGCAATCTGCAATTCAGATATATCAATAAGATTTAATATAAGTGGTTGCAAGTATACAAACATTTTATACATTAAATAGGACTGGTATGAATTATAATGATAGTGTGCAACAATTATTTTATGAATGTCTTGATTTCTCTCACATGCATATATCATAGTATTGTTGTAATAGATTATATTCCTTTAGAATGAATAGATTATACATATATATTTGTATGTCTTTATCCCATGATCAATCAAATGTAAGGTTGTAGGAAGCAAGTTAGGGAGATGTAGTTTGCGGGCTCTCCCATGCTAAGTAGCCCACCCCAAGGGTGGAATTGTCTTAGTTTGGATGTTCCTGTCGCTTGGGACCAGGAGGTGAGTTGTCTTGGTTTGGACACTATGCGCTCTTGGGCTTAGATGGGTTGAGTAATTTACAAGCACCCTTTTAAGGCTATCTTATCAAACCAAACTATGACTAGTTGTTAGGATTGATTCAAGGAGTCTCAATCATAAGAAGGATGGATAAGGCAACATGGATAGGGAATGCAGATACAAGTTACCCACTAAGTAGCCCACCCCAAGGGTGGAATTGTCTTAGTCTAGACGTTCCTGCCGCTTGGGGCCAAGAGGTAAGCTGTCTTGGTTTGGACGTTGCACGCTCTTAGGCTTAGCTGGGATAGCTTCAGGTGGACTTATCATGTTTCCCATCCAATTTCTATTATGATTAAACTCCCATTATGCATTATGGATATGGTGTACTTTGGAAGTTATACATGGTTTAGATATTTATATATATGCTTGATCAAATGAATTATATTCCAATATTGTCTAACATGATTACAGGACCTAAACTGAGATTTACCTTACTAAAAGCATTTAATTGGTAAGTTATAACCCTAACTACATTGAAACTTGTGATTTTAGGGCAAGATTTAGGGCAATCCCAAAAGGGGACATTATAATTGGTATCAAAGCCTTAATCTTGCTAGCCTATAGACAAACTGACTTACGTGTATACTTTAAGACTTATGTGTATTCATGTACATACTTTGACTTACGTGTACTCATGTGTATACTTCTTGATTTGTGTGTATTCATGTGTACACTTTGCGACTTACTTTGTGACTTGTGTGTATTCAAGTGGATACTTTGCAACTTACGTGTATTCATCTGTATACTTTGTATTCATGTGTATACTTTATGACTTACGTATATTTAAGTGCATGCTTCATGTATTCACATGTATGCTTCGTGTATTCATGTGTATGCTTCATGCTTCGTGTCTCATGTGTATTTATGTGTATACTTCACGTATTATGTGTATCCACATGCTTCATGTGTATACTTCATGTATTATGTGTATTCATGTGTATGCTTCATGCTTCTTATGTTTACTTCATGTATTATGTGTATGCTTCATGCTTCTTGTGTATACTTCATGAATTACATATGTGCCATGATTCGTGTCTTACGTGTATTTATATGTATATTTCGTGTATTATGTATATCTATGTGTTTGCTTCATGTCGGATGTGTCTTCAATAAGACTACTCCATATGATATCTTTATGAAAATGCTAAAAACCTTTCCTGTCAAAATGTTTCGTGAGTTGAGAAGCACTAACAAATTAACTTATCTAAAATCGAGTTACTATTAGTATCCAAATACAATAATGAAGAGTTGTAACTATTTAAGGAAAATGGTGTGACCCCTCAAACTTGAAATATGAAAGAGTGTTTTGAGAATCCAATTGAGAATAAAACATTAAGTAATTTTGCAAGAGAATTAAATTAGGTTCTCAAGAATAGTAATGATGGGTGACTCCTTCAAGAAATGAATATAAAGGATGAATCAATTTGTTGACATTCAATAAGCATTCATCACTCATCTGTCCCTAGAGAAATCAGGCAATCATCACTCATCCAGAAATCAAACAATCAAAATATCAAAAGATTTCCTACGACATGAACACAATTGTTCTAATAAAGAGTAATTTGTGCAATCAAGACCATACCACATATGATCTACCTTGTAACCTAGAGAATTGATCTAGTGAACTTTGCCCTATATATGTAATATCTTGAACAGATCATTTCATCTAAGGATCTTCTTCTCCTGAGCCTTTTTTTAGAGTAGCTCTACATTCACAAACTTTATACAAATCAAGCTACAACAAAATTATTACATGGGCCTATGCTAAGTTACATTATGGGCCCATAACCCATAAATCCCAGGATCATCTCACCTCTCTAACATTGGGATAAATTGATATTTTTTAAAAGGATCATATGAAATAAAAACATATTTTTATTTAAGGGGCATTGTACTCACTCACATTTGATTGAACAACCTATGGTAAGGGATACCTAGATCCTTCACTCAAATTGGCTTGCACAAAAGATCCCATTATTCACAACACTCCCAAAATCCATCATGATAAAGGATGCAAACATTTTTCTATCATGGATTTCAACAAAGGGCAATGAAGAATTTGTATCATAGCCTAGGATAATAGTAGTGATGAAATGAGAGACAACTTGTCTTAAGTAACAAGTCTTGCCAATATCCAACTCTTAGTTTGTTGTTGAGAGTTATTGAGAAATAGTAAGACTATTGGACAATAAATAGTCCTCATACGTTAGAGGATGGTATTAACCTTGTTGGTAGTCAAGTTGAGGCAAGTATACTAGCAAGTACTCCTCAAAGACATCATTGTAGTGTAGAGTCAAACATAACCAAGATAATTGTCAACTGGGAAGAAACCAAAATCTTTGATTATCCCAATTTAAAATTGTTTGAGGACAAGCAATCTTGGGAAGGGCAAACTGCCATGCCTCCACCATAATCAAATTAATGTCAAGGCAAATATTAAATTGGTCGACCCGCACTAGCTATTGTGCCACTTTAAAACAAAATTAAATTAAATTATTATTCATTTTGTTGGGCTGACCCTATATGTTGGCCGACCCTACATTAAGAAGTTCACCTAGAATTTTATATATATATCATGACATATAGGAGCAATATGCAGCAATTCTAAAGACGATTTAATCAAGGCAAGAGCAATGATCCTTTTGAAGTTAAAATATATTTAATTAAAATTAAATTAAAAGGTTGTTAGGCAACGGTGATTTAGGAAGAGGGGTGTGTCCCTTACCAAGGTGGGGGAATTGATGAAAGGAGGCAACTCTTCCCCACCAAAAAGAGGATATAAAGGGAAGAGCAAATCATATGAATGGGCATCACTGGAATGAAGAATAAAGAGTTATATCTCCTACTACTAATCGAACAATTTGCAATTTAGATATATCAATCAGATTTAATATAAGTGGTTGCAAGCATACAAACATTCTAATAAAAAACATTTGATACAACAAATCCGATCTGGTATGAATTATAATGAGTGCTTCTATGAATAAGTCTTGATTTCTCACATGCATATATCATAGTATTGTTGTAATATATTATATTCCTTTAGAATGAATAGATTATACATATATTTTTTTATGTCTTTATCCTATATCAATCAAATGTAAGGTTGTAGGAAGCAAGTTAGGGAGATGCAACTTACAGGCTCTCCCATGCTAAGTAGCCCACCCCGAGGGTGGAATTGTCTTGGTTTGGACGTTCCTACCACTTAAAGCTAGAAGGTGAGTTGTCTTGGTTTGGACGTTGTGTGCTCTTGGGCTTGGATAGGTTAAATAGTTTACAAACACCCCTTTCAAGGCTATCCTATCAAACCAAACTATGACTGGTTGTTAAGATGGATTCAAGAAGTCTCAATGACAAGGATGGACAAGGCAGCATGGATAGGGAATGCAGATAAAGTTACCCACTGAGTAGCCCACTCCAAAGTTGGAATTGTCTTAGTCTGGGCTTTACTATCGCTTGGGGCGAAGAGGTAAGTCGGTCTTGGTTTGGACATTGCACGCACTTGGGGCCAAGAGGTGAGTCGTCTTGGTTTGGTCATTGCATGCTCTTGGGCTCAATTAGGATAGCTTCTTGAAGCAGACTTGTCACATTTCCCATCCAATTACTATTATGATTACACTCCCATTATGCATTATGGGTATGGTGTAGTTTAGTAGTTATACGTGGTTCAAATATTTATATATATGTTTTGATTATATGAATTATATTCCAATATTGTCCAACATGATTGCAAAACCTAAACCGTGATTACCTTCCTTAAAGTACTTAATTGGTAAGTTAACCCTAACTACATTGGAACTTAATGATTCTAGGACAAGATTTAGGGCAATCCCAAAAGGGGACATTACAAATATATACACAAATTACAAACTACAGGATTAGTGGACTCCAATAATACATTGGTGAATATTAACCTTTCTCACCAGATATTTCTTTAAACAGTACTTAAATCTCGTCTAGTTTGGCATTTATTGTCTAAATGTCTTACGATAAAATGCTTGGCCTTTTTTCCCAAACCAAAGAACATACATAATATACTCTAGGTTTAGTTTCCTCTTAAACAATACATTGGTGAATTTAACCTCACCTGCTATTTCTTTGAACAGTATTTAACTCGGGTAGAGTTTGGTGTCTATGATGTCTAAATGTTTTTTTGATATAATGCTTGGCCTTTTCCCAAACCGAAGAACAGGCATCAAATAGTCAAGCCTTCCTTAGAATGGAACAATGCTACCAACTTAAATTATTATTCACCAGACTGACAATTGTTGTAACGGTATACTAAATTTGCCAAAAAAGCTTTTGATCCCATACCTAAACTACATATAATAAAAAATCACATTTAAAGGAAGAATTGATTGACAATGCTGTTCCATGATTTTTTTTTTTAAAAAAACTTTCGTATAAAAAGCACGGAATCTTTAGTTGACCATGTTAATATAACACTATTAATTTCCTTCCAAGTTCATCATATTGACTGCCCTTCACTTGCCTTATTTTCAAATAGAACCACAAGTCGAGGGAATATACGATGGTCTTACTAATGTTCTGGCATTTTCAGGACACCTGAATTTAGTTTGCTATAACATCACCACTAAGTGCAAATTAAAGCTGTAAATCAAATATATAACTCTGATATTAACATTTCAGATTCATCCCTCAGAAAACAAAACAATCAAAGACACAATTGAAAGTAAATCATCTAGCAGTTTCCATGTGATGAATCTCGTAGGGTTTATTTTGATTAAACTTTTTAGAAGATATCACAAAGTCACATCTGTTACCTTATGGTTCAGTAGTGCTCTTACTGTGAAACCATAATACCCTCTCAACAGTTACTGAAATGGTATTCAACTTTAATCCCAAAAATTAGAGTAGGCTACGGTGGCCCTTGCCTAATCCTCTTTATAAAAAGGGGCCAAATCACCAATGGTAATGGCAGCCTTGCATAATCCTCCTTATAAAAGGACAGGACTCAATTCACAAATGCATCCATCCACATTACAATCAATATGTCATCAGAATATATAGTAGAAACCTATAATAAAATCCAGACTTACAACATTGAATACCAATTAGACCATACCGTCATGCCTAAAACACTAAGAAGAGTATACATACCAGTAAATAAAATGGAAATTGTAGTGATGCTAACTCCTAAATTAATTAGATATCTCATACATTGAGTATGCATGATCAAGTAGGCTTAAAAACTCACACAAAGGCGAGCGTTGACAGTATAGCTGACAACAGCAAAATAATGGAAACACGTTAATACTGTTTAAATTATAAGCAAAATGCCGAATTTCCCATCTAGAAAGAAAACTACATCTACTAAAAATAAGTATAACAAATTATCAGGATGCTGGCTTGCACCCACTAGAATCCTCCATATCCCAGCTCGTTATATATCAAAATTTGTTTAGACAACCAAATTTTTTAATTAAAATTAAATGCAGACAATTAAGAAATTCTCTGCAAAATTCCGGCCAATTAAAAATTACATAATCTCAGAAAATTGAATATGATGAAAAAACAGTTATGTTCGTCTTGTAGGCACAATCCTATAAGCCTGTATAACATAGATTGTCCAAAGTCTGAAATTATATGAGGGAAAGACACTTGGCATATTTCACAACTTAACTCCAAGGCAAGCAATTGCTTGCAAATACACAGACCACGTCAATCGTAACAACTCACAAGTAATAACATTGTGAATCAAAAGAGTTAATCAATCGCCCTTCTTTCTAAAAGAGCAGCCTTCAGTTAGGCGAGCTCGTCCTCCAGTTGGCTGGCATAGAACAGTTTGACAATTCCCACAGACAACAACAGTCTGGGAATGGCTAAAAACAGTAGTGCTGTATAATTCAAAGAAATATCTTCTTAGTAAGATGTAAAGCTGTGTACAGAATTCCAATATTTTAAACTAGTTTCAGCACAGCACTCAAACAAAACAAAAGCAATAACAATCATTAAAAGCCACTTACATGTTGAAGCATCCTTGGCACTTTACATCCTGCAAGAAGTCAAAATAAATGACACGTCAAATCAAAACAGAACACCCTTAAGAAAATGAAGTAAATTATGTTTCTAACTATTTTCAATAGGTTAATACCATGAAAAACGAATTTGGAGACTGGACAAGCCTTTTCAATTTGTGCTTTCGTTTTTCCACATCAGCTGGAGGGTGAAGCAGATCAATATCATTTGAAAGAACCTGCAAATACAACAAAGAAGTAACATTTTAGAAAATCGGTCAGTTGACGACTTGAGAAAGTTGCAGAGGGAATTAACTGATTTGACTTGAGAAAATGACAAGGCATCACTGGCTTAAAAAAATGATAATGAAGTCAGGTCAACTTCAGATTATAAGAGAATCAATCCATTACTTATTTTAACACATGCTACAATGATGTTTATTCAGTTCAATCAATGTATCAAACAGCAGGGTATGTATAACATATCAAGCTGAAGCACATGCAAAAACTATTACCAATAAACTTCATCCAAACTCAATTATTTTAACACTATATTTTGATTTGAACTTGACCTACATTTAACCATATATACAATAAAACTTCTTGCATTCATAGACCATGAGAATGAGTTGTGTTATTGTTCTCCAACGTATGATAATCACAATGAGGTTCAAGGTTGGTGACTTGATTTATAATGTCCACCAAGCTAACGTTTACAATGGAAAATTTAAATAGAAGTGCACAACAATTAGTTTCAGACAAAAGGTGGTGGTGGTATTTCAACCAATGATAAGGAAAAGTGCAGTAATTGCAGAGTAACTTGACTCCCCAAACAAGGGGGATAAAAAAGAATCCAACCTATAAGTTGCAACCACACTTCTTCATTAATAATGGTCAAAAGTTCCATGATTTCCACCAGCATAAGAAGAATTGTACAATTCAGTATTGTGAAATGGCCTTAATCAATAGTTACTCACAAAGAAACCAAAATAGCCACAAGGTAAAAGCTAAATGTATCAGTTATAACCTTCTCCTATAGTAAGTTGAAACTTCTATTACTAGGGCATTTCTACAGTATCAAACTGTTTTTATTTCCTGACTTACTCTGTTTTGAAAACTTTGGTTCAACTTTCTGACTGAAATTTGTTCTGTTATTATTCTTCTAACTAGAACGGCCCCTTGTCTCTCATTATACTAGGGCATTCTTTGTAAAAGGAATTCTCTTGTGTGAAAAAGAGTCCATCCCCCATTAGCCTTAATATGGTAATCAGACTGGCAAAATCTCATTTCGATTGGAATCTATCCCGCTTGAATGGCTTCAAAGAAACAAAATAACAACAACCAGAACATAGTCCCTAGAAACCAGCACAAAAAAAACTGCGAGACCATGCACCTGAACCTAGTGAACTGAAGCCCCTCCTAAGTTCTCAACCCACAGTGAATATGGTTCTAGAGACCTCTCAAACTCAGAAGGCTACCAATGGAGCTCCTATATTTAGAGGGTATTGAATAAAGACAACATTGGACTTAATCTTAAAAATCTCACAGTTAACATCTCTAAGGGGATCACTTTCACTTTGAAGACTCGCCGACGTTTAAAACTCAACTTTGCAATTTCTTTCTATAACTCAAAATCCCAAACCCATTTCCTAAATACTGCTCTGTACAGCTGGGTCCCATTTCCAAGCCCTCGCCTGTGCAAGCCAACCACCTGATGTTTCGGACTTGCTTTCCATGACCTAAAACCCTAAACCCATTTCATAATTTCAATTCCTTATCTATTGCACAAATTCAAACTACTAGAAAGCTAATATTGCATTTCCTATTATACCCATTACGCAGCACTTAAACCCTAAACCCATTTCCTTAAATCCAAATCTTGGGCTGCCAACCATCTAGCCTCCACAATATCGATCCAATAATTTTTTAAACCCTAAAGCTAAAAATCTAATTAACTTAAAGAATAACACTTCACCTCAATCCATCATCAACTGAAGATAAGATCCAGGTAAAATACGTTACAGCTAAGAACAAATTTAAGAAAGAGAGCAGTATATAGATGAACACGTACCATTTTGGAGCCAATTAAGGTCGAAGAGGTGCAGAGTTCAATTCACAAGCAAGCGAAGAGAAAAAAGATGAAGTTCCGACAAATGGTGGAATGAGCAAATTCGACAAGAAGCAGACTATGTATGGTTCTCCAAACAAAATGAAGAGTGAATCTGATCCGTTGAGTTCTCTAGAGGTGATGCATACACCGTTGATGATGTGATGCCGCTGAACTCTTGTTTTTTTCCGCTTCCTCGATTAGGGTTAGGGCAAAATAGGAACAATATACGGGAAGTGAAACGGTAAACAAGCCTCGGTAAATTGTTGCACGAATTAATTACTTCAAAAATATATTAATTATAGGAATGATAGCTGAGATAGGGGCGGATTTATTAAAAAAAAAATTATTTTTAGATCTTACGAAAGATATAATTATAGAATGGTACAAGGTAATTTACAATATATGTAAGTGAATTAATTACTTCAAAAATATGTAATTAGAGTAATGACAATAGATACTAATAATTAGAGTTGGCTTGGGCAATGGGTTTGCTCTCCATTGGTCTCGGGTTCAACTTTGCTCCCGGGTTTAAGAGGTGGGACTTCTTACGAGTGGGGGATCTCACCCTCGCCCCAACTTGCCCCAGGTACCCAAGATACGGGCTATTGGGCCTCTGGACTGGGCCGCAAGGACACCCCTGTTGTATAAAAAAAAAAATAGCTATGAAGTTGCATGGTGAGGGTAGTTTTATTTTATATATATATATCTTAGCTTCTTATTAAAGAAACATAATTATATAGTGGTATAAGGTGATTTACACATATGTAAGTGAATTAATTACTTCAAAAATATGTAATTATAGTAATGATAGTTGAGATACTAATAATAGCTATGGAGTTGAATGACAAGGACGGTTTTATTAAAATATATATTTTTTATGTATAAGGTGATTTACAATATGTCTCAAAGCATATGTTTCAATTTAACTTTATTTTAGATTTTGGGTAAGTGAAGATGTAATTGATATGGATACATTGTTGATGCCTAGATTCTCAAATAATGGCTTTAAGCTCTTCACTCACCTATAAAGACAAGCTAATATTTTTATAAAAATTGACTTATCATTTAAGAAGTTTAAAGGGTGTGAAGTTAAGGTGCATGGCTACTATGCCCTCTCTCCTACACCATGCAATTTTTTGTTTTTTGTTTGATGAAATTTCCACTTCTTTTAATGTTTTAAGGATAAAGTTCAAATCACACCTTACTAACTACAAGATCAAAAATCTAAAAGTTGTTTTCCTTTCAATGAGGGTGAAAAATATACCCTTTGCATCTTTTTCCTACACTTTATACAACTTTGTGGGTGTGTTAAATACATTGCCTTACCACATGAATTTGACTAATGTGTTCACCTGTTGACCCCACTTTCAAATTTACATTTAAAAATAGTATCTCCTCTTTGCTTAAAACATACTCATACTTCAAATTTTAGTGTCCCCAATCAAGTTCAAAATCATAGGTATGATCTTCAACCAAGTAAGAACTAAAGTTTTGATTTTGACCCACTTTAATTCAACTTAAAATTTACTTATGGGCCCAAGCTAATTTTATCTTAACTAGTTGTTATTCATTGATATTTCAAATTGTGAGAGTATGACAAGTATAAAAGGGTGTTATCCCTAGGTCATTTGGAATCATCTAGGAGATCCATCTATCATTAGCACAAAGTGAAAATTCAAATATGTCACCTTTATATAAAAGAAATTGCTAACATAACTCCATTTTTTTACTTGAATGACCTAAAAGTGACATATGTTTTTAATTTTAAAATAGTATAAAATGATGAAAAATAAAAAATTGAGTGTATTTGATGTTTGTATTTTTTAAATTAAATAGATATTTTTTAATAAAAACAACATTATGATTTAATTGATAAAATAGAGTGTAAAAAATCAGCTAGATTGGGCACATGGGTAGGTTGACAAGGATGTCCAGGTCACTCATCGTCATTTAATGATCAAATTGGCTACGAGGATGATCAAGAATGGATTTTTTGCACGTGGATGTGACATTTTTTGGTTGGCATTCAGACTGAGGGGTGATGTGGTTTATTGACATTCACAATTGGAGTTTGCATTTGTAAGCGGCAAGATTGGACAATACAATTTATACATGGTTGATTAATGATTTCTTCATGGAATAGGTTAGGAGGGCAATGTTTGTAGTTAATGTTGTATGAAATGGCAGTTGTGGCTAATTGGCAACTCGTGCGAAGTAACCCTGGATTCTTTAAATCGTCGTGGTGGTGGCAAAATGACTCACAGTCGTCATGAATACTTTGGTGCGTTTGAGGTGCTCGAAGAAGCAGACGACATTCCTTGGTTACCACTTCCTTTGTCACAGGTTGGGTTTGGATGAGGTCGTGGGCATCTAGTGATGCAAAGATTTTGTCGAGGTGGTGGAGTCGAGTAAGTTCTGCAATGGTGAGGATTGATGGGGGTTGTCAAATCATTTTGGTGTTTAGGCTGTTGTGTGTAGTTGTTAATTAGGAAGCTTTGTTTCGTCTCTGTTGTATTAGGTTGTAATGGGGTTTCTCTAATAGTTTTTGGGGTTGCAGGGGATACTGAATTGCTCATCTTCAGACCCTGATTTTGGGTGTCTACTTACATGTACATGTTTTGGTTTATAAATATAATATATGCAACTTTAGTTGCGTTTTATGGATTTAAAAAAAATAGCATAAAAAAAGAGATTTGTCAGCCTCCACTTTTAATATAACATTTTTTCCATTTAGATAACTTGAATATTAGTAACTAGAAAAAAATCAATAAACAAATTAATAAACATTTAAAGTCGACTGTATTGAAAATATAATAATTGAGTCTCCACTTTACGTCTTAACTATTTATAATAAAGAATAACAAATTTTACTCATTTTGAAAGTACTCTCTTTTCTAGTGCACCATATTTTTCTCAAGTTTTTAAATAAATTTTAATATATAATATTTTTTTTAATTTTCAATTAGTCATGTGTTTTGAGTATAATGACCTACTTATAGTGAATCTTTTTTTCTAAATTACTAAAAATAACATGTATATAAAAAAAACCTATGATATTGGATCTATAAATGGTATTTTTATTTTTTTCAAAATATATGCAATATGAAAAAAATGTGGCATGAAAACTAGGGTTTAAAAAAACTATAAAAAAATTAAAGTCACATAGCTTCAAGCTAACTTGTTTTGAGCAAAATTATTCCAAGTGAAATTGTTTGATGTTATTTTTTTAAATGTGCATCTATGTATGGTTAGAAACTAAAGAGTTTGACCTAAATTAGTTGTAAGTGAATATGCTTTGCCCAAAATAATTTTGGATGAATATGATTTACCTAAAATGATAGGTGGCACCAATGTCAAGTGAAACCAATTTGCCTGAAGTTTTATTGGGTGAAATTATTTCACCAAAAACCATTTAGTCAACCTAAATTGTGGCATGGCTTTGAACTTTCACCCAACAACTCTTCTACACATATTGTCAAAATGATCAATTAGCAAGATCACTACTTAGACACTTTCATTAACCACATCAACTAGATCAACACTTGCATCAACAAATAAAAAAACCATTGTCTTGAATTAGGTCACTCTAAAACTCATTCTATTACACCCACTTGCATCAAAGTATCAATTATTTAGCATCATTATAACTGCATCGTCATTGATTTCCTTGGCTACTTGGTGTGTCTTATGTCTCTTTATCAAAATATTGAATTGATTAATGCAACTTACTAAGAAAAAGGGTGGGAATTTAGTTACCTTCCTTCCATAGTGTAGTAAGTTCCAACAATGTTCTTCAAAATTATTGAGTCTTCTCTTTGCAAGTTGCAGACACAAATGAAACTTCATTGCAAGTACTAAGATCTAAAGGCTTCATAGTCAAAATTGCATACAAAATGCAATATCATAAAATAGAGGTTGAAACTACATGTGTGTGAATAAGAATCACAAGTACAAATTTGACCCAAGTTTACATATAATTTACAAAATTGCAGTCATCTTAGTTTGTTCCTCTCAAATATAATGTCATAAATTTAATGATAATCATTTGTTAGTCTTTTTAATCTCCTCTTCTTCAAATTTAGGGTACGTGCCTCTACTTTTTTTGTTAGGAAAATATGTATTATTCACCTTGTATAGTGTTATAATATAATTTAGTAATATTTGTGGTGCACCTAGGGGATCTATGGATGTGTGCATCACATGGGTTTGATATTCTTGGGGCCACTTTATGTGTTGTATGTAACATTGGAAAAAATATTTAATGTGGGTTTGCACATTGGAAAATATTTAATATTGGGAAAACTTAGTACCATTTAAATGTAAATGTTGGAGGAAATGGTTTTATAAGCTCATGATATTAGTCACATGGTTTATGTAATACCACTTGGTGGTTTTGTGCAAGCTTATATCTATAAAAGAAGCAAATGTGTAGTTTTTAAGGTTGGATAGTTGGCCATTTTTGGTGTTGGCTTGTGAGAGAATCTTTTGTAGATTACATATGTGAGGGTTTAAAGCATGGCATGGGATGTGTGGCTAAATGTTTGTTTACATGGAGTGGATGTAGAGAGCTTGATGTTTTGAAGTATTCATGGAGACTCTAAAGATGCATTGTAATGATTATATTGTTGAATAATACATGAGGTTTTTACCAAGGTATATCTTGTGTCATCTTTGATGGTATGTTACAGTGTATTCTTTTACATATGGATTTTGAATACTTATTTGCATAGATTTCTCTATTAGGGTTATGTGGAAATTGTCATAGATGGCTACATATTTCATTTCATTGTTATTCCATTCATCTAATTAAATACACATTTATAGACTCAAATAATCAAGTTAGAGCAATCTAATTATTATTACTTATTGTATTTATTTACCTTGGATAACTTCAAGGATTTTTTTCCTTTTCATGTTGGTGAACTTGTTTGATCTTATAGTCTATAGGGTTTTATCCTCCTAGTTTATTATTTTATGTTTGATATGTATGATTGTTTATATCTTTCATTTTAAATTTGATTGGTCAACATTGATTAGGGTTCAAGGGCTTTCATTGTTTGATACCTCTTTAACACCCAAGTTGTGCTTTATAATCTTTAAGTATCAATTATTATGAATCTTTATTTTGAGATTCCCTTCATGCATAAATCATAGAGTATGAGACATTTTCACTCTTTATTGATTCTTGGTCACTTCATTTTACCACATAAATGATATTAAGTGTTTCATGCATGAGATTGATGAGCACTTGTCTAATATTTTATCCTTTATGAAATGCACATATTTTCATCTATTTTAGGGGTGATCTCACAATAGTATGTTCCACTTTTTGACCTAAGTGTGACATTGAAATCATTTTAAACCAAATTTTACTTTATGCCACTTATAGCAAGAAAACCATTAAGAATTTGAAGATACTATGAACTAGTAGTTTTTTAAATTTTGTGTGTAGATTTTAAAAATATTTAAAATTTAAAAATAATTTATCATTTTTAAGCATTTCTTAACAACTTAACTTTTTATGTTTTATAGTATTGAGAGATCCTATTGCATAAAACATAATATTTTTATAAATAATATAAATTTATATCTTCTTAAACATATATATTTCACTGATATCTAGTACATACATATTTTTTCATATTTTTGTTCCATGTCTATTTATTATTATTATTTTATTTAAATTAATTAATATAAAGTTTTTTAATTGATGAATGTGGCAAACAAGGTGGCACACCCAATACATGGATATCATGAAGCATAGTTTATCAAAATTTACATTCAACTAAAAAATAGTCATCCAAAAGAAATCGTCAACCAAAGTTGTAACTACAAAAAAGGTCGGAAACCCATTATCTATCTAGTGAACATGGTCATAGATAAAAAAAGAAGGCACACTTAATCTTCCAAAGCCCTTGTCTCGTGTTCTCCCTCATTGTCTCCTTGCTCACCATACTAGAAATTTTCTCCTCCTCCCCAACGTTAGGAATCGCCAGTTTCTCCTTAAGGAAACCTAACCCAACTTCTACCTAAGCATATTGATGATCCTCATCAAAGGTGGTACCAAAAATTAGGAATGCACTAGTGGGTTGTTATATCCCTAATAAATTCTAGGCTAGCAACCTCCTTGAGTTCTAAATCCACCACATTTTAATTCCATATCCAAGTAGACATGCATATCTCCAAACCACTTTGCTCTCACCACCTTCTCCATAGTTACTTTTGTCATATCCAGTTCCTCAAATTCCAAAACCTAACCCAAGAAGATAGAAATTATGTCAATATTGGTTCGGCATCTGTTATCCAACCCTAGGTATTTGACCCCTAAAACAATCTTGAGTGCTTGTAACACCACCGGTGAATGACAATGAAAAATCATTTGCATCCACCATCTAAAATTGGACCTTGAAAGGCCATTGGTCGAGCCTTCACCTTCACCACAAAGGAGGCCTCCATTATTAGAGTAACCATGCATCAGCTAATGATTAATTAATCTTTAATTAATTATTAGTATAATTTATTCTCATGCACTTAAGCTAAACTTAGGAGTGATTTATTATATTAACTAGAGAGTTATTATTAGATTATTTTGTCTCATTACATGAGATGTTGACACTTGTCATGATGTAATCCCTTTACCATTTAGGGTTTCTCCTATATAGCACTCAACCCCCATTGTATTATCATGCATTTGATTCCTTTTATAGAACTCTCAACCTTTGAAGAATCTTATTTTCCTTGAAGATTCTTGAGGTTCATTTTTTAGTTTTTTCTTGTTGAGGAATATTGCATATATTGTTTGTAGATCTCTTGTGTGGAAGGTGTCTTTGTTTGTTGCTTGATCATGTGGCTCATTTTTTTCACAATTCTCACATGGTATTAGAGCATGGATTCAATGAACCCCTTATCGATTTATGAGGTTTTTTCTTCAACAAAGGTTACACGCATCAAATCTAGATTCTCCATTGTTTTTTTGCAATTTTTGGAGGTGGACAATTTTTAGGTGCATTTTAGTGCAAAAAGGACCTCACTGTTGGATTCAGGAGGCCAATTCGATGAATTTTGACTATAAATTTATCCTATTTCACCATCAGGTGTTTCTGAGGCAAAGAAAATTGGTACAGGGCCCATACGACCTGATACGACAATTTTATTTTATTTAAAAAAAATGTAGTTTTTAAAATTGTTTATTTTGCTGTTGCAGGGGTTTCTAGATTAGATTGTGTGAGTTTTTTGCATCAACATTTTGGATCACAGAGTGTGATATGAAATGTTAATGCAAAAAAACTCTCACACAATCTAATCTATAAACCATTGCAACGACAATTGATATGGATTATGGAAACTTGATATCATTAATTGTTTATTTTTTAACTTTTTAAAAATAAAATAAAAATTATTTAAGGATTTAAAGCCTGCAGTGGGGTACATAGTACCTTGTTCATGACTGCGAGTCTCCTTCAAGTTGGTGACCTTTTATCACCCAACAACATCTGTACTTGGGGCCAAAAGAAACTGTCGATGATTTCCCCATTTTAGTGCTCTAAAAACTTTTCAGGTGGTCACATAATATATTTTCAAGGGCCAATTTTTTGGTTTTCCAATGATGCTTATTTTTTAGGAAAACTTTTCCAATAGCTATGTTTTTCGTCACTCCAACGAATATATCTATGGGCTATAAGAATATATCGGCGAATGGATTTTTTCCTGGGGCCGAATTCTTTCTCGATGAAAGGAATATTCCTTGGAATATTTTGTTGGTGTTAGCATGATGTCATGTTGATGTCAATGGTAAGACCGCTAGATAACTAATATAGATAGAATACATACTACCTAATGGACATATAGATCCCATCCCAAATTAAATAGTTCATTGTGCAAAAGGGGGTTTCATTAAATTGTCAACCAAAATCATAAACTTGAGATGATGTTGGAACTATATATGCAGTTGAGAATCTTAGACTTTCTTAATTGACTAAGTATAGGTAATTGAACAAGAGTAAATTCATCTAAAAGCTTCCTAACTTAAAATAACTCCTAATTAGAGATTAGGGTAAGCAAATACTAGTTATTCTAAATGACCTGAGGAACTGCTACAGATACTTATCTTTTCACAAACTGTAACTAGTGAATCTCTATACTATAGCATGACTTGATTCAACTAATCACTTAATAGCATTTAACAAAATGTAAATCAAAAATTTCAATTCAAAAATCACAATATAGCATCCAATGTAATGTAAACTAGAAACTACAATTCAAAGATTATAATTCACAATCTAACTAATCATCTAAGCTATAGTGGATTTTGTAGTATCTAAAGTGGCCCTTGCTTGAGTTGTTATAATCCACAATTGTCTCCTTCAAATAATAACTTTGAAAATCACACAACTAAAGTATCCTTCTTTATTGTAATTTGAACATACATAGTGCTTCATAATAGAGTAGAACAAATTTGATATTCAATATAATTTCATGCAAAAATCTAGCTAGTAGGTCTCTCACAAGATTATCTCCATATATAGGGTCTATGAGAGTTATGTTATTCAAAAATTATAAACAAACTATGAGAAACTATAGACTCTTCCAAAAATATAGGAAGAGGAATAGGTCTTGATTTAGCATAAAGATAACAACAAGTGGGAGCAAGAGTATAAAAGTTTGATAAGGACTCTACACTAATTAAGAGGACTATTATAACTCAAGAATTGCCTAATAGGGAAATCTTTAATAAACTACTATCCCTTGTTAGAACAAGTCTCTTTTTCCTTCATGATTTATTGAAGGGATGGAATGACACATGGATATTTGTGTTCAAAATCCTCAGACCATTTCCGTCATCATCTTAGATAAATACACACATGATAAAGTTGGTCACCTCCTCTAGCTGTGTTGAATCGACATCCTTTTGTTGTGGGTTAAGAATCCTTGTGTTGTAGGTTGATAGGTTCTTGATTGTAGGGGCAGTCTTATTACTAAGGTTTTTTTCATTATTAACAACTATAATCAATCATAAAATTCTACTAAATCTCATAGACATTCAAAAATCACACATTCATGAAAATTAATATAACATATAATCTCCAATGCTTTTTAAATACTTAAAGTATATAGAAAGGTTTAAAAATGTCTTTGAAACTTAGTAGAAATAAGATAAAAAGCATGAAACTAAAGCAAGGAACTATACTTTTTTAGGGTTTATCATAGATCATCTATTATAAGAAGGTATTTAACCTTGACTCTCTCGAACTAGTATACAAGAACAAAGAGACAACCGAAATTGGGGTGCATTATGCAACATGTATGGTTTGTGTCAAGGTAGATGTTTTTTCTTGTATTATAATATTACAATACCTTAGGGAAACCCTTTGGTTTTGTAGAGCCAAAAGTGAAGGAGGTCTTACCCACCTCAGTAATTGGTCCTAAGTTGCCCAATCTGAAGATAGGTTTGTGATAATCTTCCTAGGTATGACACCCCTAGCACTTGGAAGATTATCAGACCTTATGGATTTGGTGTCTATAGCTCAAATAACCAACACATCCTTAAAGGAATTTACTTGATTTATCTCCATTAACCAATATACACCTTGTGAGATAAATGATGTTGATAATTTAGCCCTAACCTCTGCTAATGTATCTAAGGATCTTGTTTTCTATGATGATGTTGTAACTAGTTAGCACAATATTTCTCCATCACATGATAGCTCTCCTCATCCATTTATGTATTATCCTTTATGTGCCTCTATTTATTTACCATTCCTTGAGGATCTTAGTGATGTGCACTTGATAAATACATAGGTTTCATAGGTTCAGACAAGGTTCGTGTCTCGCATGTGGCTTATGCTAGTCTATCTTTTATAATATGGTATATTGATGATATATTTGGTGAGAGGATTAGATATATTCCATTATTTTCTCAAAATAAGTTTGATGACTTTTTTTCATGATAATTTCTTTTAGATGCATTCTTTTAAAACATTAATAATATATACATTTAGTGAAAATGAAGATGTAGTATTTATAATAAACAATTTCTATCTTCATACTATGAAAATATACATAATAATGATAGATTAATGAATGTATTTGGTAATATGATGTGTTGAGAATTTATTTGTATATGACATAGAATAATATTTATGTGTGATTAATAAATAATAAATTAACATGTTGACATTAATTGATTAAATATTCTTTTTTAGTTATATGCTAGGTGGTTTGGGTAATTAGTAGGTTGAATGAATTTAGAAAGCCATTGAATGTAATAATAAAAGTGTGTTGAAGATGAATGATTAACTAATTGATTTGTTGGATCCTCTTTCTCTCCTTCATGTTGTAATTTCAATATAGTATTAGAGTGAATTATTTTGACCTCTCAATTTTCCTTCTATTTGCTCATCTTTCCTTCTTCAAAGTAGTTCATACAACGATGATATAGTAAAGACTATGTACAAAAACCTTTATTTTCCCCATTTACAATTCATGCATTTTATTAATAGTACTATAGTGTAGAACATGTGCAAATATATGACATCATTTTTCATTTAATTTTTCTCCTCTCTCCATCTTGTTTACTCTTCTCATGATTTTGCACTTTGTTTTGTTTTTAATTTTTCATAACAAAATTAGAATTTAAAAAATAAATATTATACATTCATAGCTATAGAAATATTTGGTTTTTTAATATCTACAAGTGTTTTGAGGAGCATTTGTAACGACATTTGAAACTCTTTGGAATGAACATATAGTTTTTTAGCATTTATCTCTACTATTTTATTTTACTTCCCTCCCATGAGCAACAAAATCTAGTTCCTATGATTGGTATGGTGTTATTCTATTCATGTTGGAAATTTTTTGATCATATGGGAAAAGCAGGTTTTGAATGGACCCAAAACCATTTACAAATAGGTTTTAAAGGGACCCAAAACCCAAACATGGACGATCATGTTGCCAAAAGAAAAAGCAATGAACAACCAACAAAGAAATAGCAACACTTCAAAGGATTAGCAAGACAACCCAAACCTACAGCAAATCCAAGCTGAAAAAAATGGTTTTGAAAGGAATTGAAAACCTAATAAAACTAGGTTTTTATAGGGACCTTGAACCCAAAGGTTTTGAAGGGACCTTAAACCCTTTACAACCAGGTTTTGGCAGGGACCTTGAACCCTTAGGCATCTCCTGTATTAGCCATGCAACAACAAAATAGTCACTCAGGAAGACAAAAGAACTACCTGAGACGACCAAGTAACCATTAGCATGTAATAGCCAGATAACAGCATAACACTTGGCATCAATACCCACCCAACTCTCCAAACCACTAGCTGAAATAACCAAGTCATAGAAAACCAAATGATCAGATAAACCAAAGCCCATCAACACCCCCTCTCCACCTCTATAAGAGTAGTCACCATGGAAACCCAAGTTGCCACTGCAGAGCAACTCTAGCCAATCTGCATTCCACCTCCACCTCCATAGAAATGGCCTCCTCCTCAATAGAAGTTGGATTAGAGAAAACTCACAGAAGAAGTGTGAACAAAACACCACACCAACAATACCCATCTCCACCTCCATAGGAGAGGTCTCCACCTCCATAGGAGAGGTCTCCACCTCATTAGGAGACAACAACTATACAACATGGAAGAAATCCAACACTCCAGCAAAAAGAGTTAAAAAAGTAACCAAGGGAACCAACAACATCTGGGTATTTAGGATGAACAAAGTAAGCAACCCTGTCAAATCCAAACCAAGGGTGGAGACAATGCCCTTCAAATCTTGTGAAAGAAGAGAAACCAATGAACTACACAACTCATTATCCACCTCAAAAGAGGAACACCCATCAAAAGAAAGGGTAGCCAAGACTCCCTTAGGCATGAAGAACAACTCAGACAACAAAAAAACCTTGCTGGGAAAACTAGCCAACGGCTTCAAAACCAAACCCAGAGTAGCAACAATACTAAATTGCACCAAGAACATTTGGGACTTGAAAGAATAAAGCCCAACCAAGAAAACAAACTCTAGGAAAATCCCAAACAACAAGAGAGTCACCAAAGGATAAGAAGCAACAACATATCTACAACGAAGCAGATCCTAGAGAAGAGCAGCCTCACGACCAAGCAAAGAAAACAACACCAAAGAAAAGCCATTGGGAATTGAGAGAAGCAGGACAAGGCAAGGAAATCCCCTAATCAAAGAGAGTAGAAAGAAGGCAATACCATGAAGAACAACCTCTGACCCTGCATGCTATACAGGGTCTAAAACATGCCAAAAACTCTCCACAAACAACTCCACCAAAGGTAAACCAAAACCCACATCCTGCATTAAAGAGGAAGTCCCATAGAAGCACAACCACAAAGCCACAACAAAAGAAAGCTCCAACAAAGAGGCACCGGAACCCACAAAAAGAAGGGAAAGTCCAGGAGAGCTCGCAAGTGGAAATAGTAGAGAGAAGGAAAAACCATTAAAAGCAACATCCAACCCTACATGCCAGTCAGGGTCTAAAAAATGCTTGAATCTCTCCACAATCAAACCCATTATAGGCACCCCAAAAACCACACCCAACGCCAGAGCAAGAGCCTCAAAAAA